>JADDOH010005092.1:0-31540 GCA_016648135.1 Agrypnia vestita
TCCGCGGCTGATCGCGTCGCTGGACCACGTGGCGCCTGATTTATGCAGCCTCAGTGCTGCGGGCTTCCACTTACCCCTGCGTGACACGACAATTAAGCCATGCATTCGCTAGGGAACAAATAGCGCAGCATTCCGCGCGGCGTGTCGCATCAACATCTACGCTCGTGTTTCGGGGACAATGACGCGGTCATTTGACGTGCACACACCGGGACTCGCGTATCACTTGTCGCGGAAATGTCGCCCGATGAGGTTATGATGATTAGTGCTACGCGTCTATTTATTCTTACGAGTTTATCGAAACGTAAGAGGAGAAAAAGGTGGTGGGTGCGAAATTATTTACTGCAAAGAGAAAGTAGGGTGGATATTCTATACGATCTTCGAATGTCTGGCGGATCTTTTCTCAATTTAACACGAATGGCAACTGATTTTGAAAATTTATAACAAATAATCGGGCCTTCCACAGCCAAGCAAGATACAATATTACGGAACGCTGTTGGCCCTCATATCAGACTTGCAATTACAGCTCAATTAGTTGGATAACAATCTCGTTTCCCCACATTAATGTCATGTGTCATGGTATAGCGCATGCGCATTGTTGTAACGCTTTTTATAAGGCTTTTCAGTAGTGATGGTTAAATCATTATTTTCACCGGTTATTTTCGTTATTTTCGTACGGTTATTTGGGATTTGTATCTTGTTGTATCAATGATTGCTAACTAATGTATAATTGTAGTGTAGTAGAATTGCAAAAAATCAATTGCCAATCATCGACGCAATCAGATACAAATCTCAAATAACAGTTAGGGCCGGTTGTTTCAAGTTGGATTAAAGTAAGCGTTCTTTTAAAGCATAGATTTTTACGTTCTCCACCAATCAGACGATCCGTTTTCGTAAAAATCTATACTTTGATCGAACTTGAAACAACCGGGCCTTAGTGTGTCACCGGTTTAAATACTATCAGTACTTTTAAGGAATTTCACCACCTGAGATTTAGGTAGAAATTGGGTGATTTTTTGCAAGGAGGTGATTAGTTTTTTTTTATTGGCACTTATTAATGTACATATTAAACCAATATTTTACTGAAATATTTTTGAAAAAAAAAATCCGCGTGTTTCCATTTCCCTGGGGCTCCTCAGAGCGAAGAAAAAAACATTTACTTATTTAGAAACATAATACCTACCTATATCCAATTTAGAAAAAAAAAACTTTTATTGTAAAATTAGTATCAATTTGAAAAAAATCTTAAATTTTTTTAACGATTGTTATTGACAAATGGCTTATTTGATTAAAAAATCCGTATGCCATATTTTACATAGATATGTTCCAACTAAGTACATGACCTTCTTTATTACGCAGGATAAACTTTCACCAGGGAAAGATCCATCTTAGTCACGGCGGAGGAGTTCCTCATGATGTTCAGGACATGACACGTCCAATTGTTTTCCTCAAAAAATTTCAATAGAATAATAGTTAAATATGTTCCTTAATAAGTGCCCATAAATTAAGTTATGAATATTAATCATCTCGTAAAAAACCATCCAATTTTTGTCTAAATTTCAGGCTCCCGGGGTGGTGTAACCCTTTAACGTTAACTTTTTTTTATTTTTAGTTACGCCATTTTCCCACTGGACATAATTTAACATTATTACAAGTCTCTGCTTATTAAAGCAGAGACTTGTAATAATGCAATTATGCTGTAGTAAAGCAATTATGCTGACGAATACATCATTATAATATTTAAAAGTATTATTTGTAATATTAAGTTTCCCGTCTGTCAAACTAATAGTGAAAAATTATTTCTTCAATGAATACAAAGATTTGGCTTGTTTCGTGTCTTCTGTTTTTGCTGTCTATTATTATTTTGTTACTGTCTGTACAAAATCTACTCATAACGAACAATTTCAAATAATGTCATTTCAGTTTATTAGCTATTTCAGTGGGTGTACCACTAAGCTTAGTAATACCTTCCTTAGATATATACCAGTGAGGTGGTTTGGACATGTTATAAGAACGCATTACCAAGAAGTGTCTCCTTGGCAACCTGGAAGAGAAGGCGACCAATGGTTCGCCCCAGATTAAAGTGGGAGTTACAAATGAAAAAAGTGTACGACGACAGGATTAACTGGTTAACACTTAAGGAAGCAGCACAAGACGAGGGAACATGGCAACATCTTGTCGATACTTTGAGCCTCCGTTCTTTCTAATGTCAGGGGCCCTAAGAAAAATACGTCAAGGGGATAAAGAAAATGATGATATATACATATTCATTATATACAATACCTTAATCGCATAAACCTTAGCCGCTTGTGTCTAGCAAAATATCTTGCCAAACTCAATTTTCTGTTTCTTTTATACAAAATAAAAAAAGTAACCCATAAAAACAAAGTTTTTACAATACTCCCTTTCGCTTTGAATCCGATTCCGTGTATATACACGCGTCGGGATAATTACTAATATAAAATGATTCCAATTTGACAAAACATTAAAATTTCTAAAAATCAAAAATTATACTATAATTTTTTTCTTAACGAAACTTTGATAGATCTTCTTGATCGTCGCCACGAGTCTACTTGCAAAGTTTCAGCTCAATTGGATCACGGGAAAAGGGTTAAAAATCGATCCAAAGTTTTTTGTCAAGCAAGCAAGCAGTCGCCACGAGTTAAAAGAAAGGAAGTAAAAAAGTAACCCATAAATACCAAGTTTTTATTATACTCCCTTTCCTTGTAAAATATAACAACAATTAAAGACGAATTAAAACATATAACATAACACTAATAAACTTGCAGTAATTTAATATATTTCTAAAATGTCAGATGTTTTGAGCTTTGATAAGACACTTCATGCTTTGAAGATTAAATTCTAAAAACATTTGTGAGTCAATTTAGATTTTCGAAATTCGTAGTGAAGTACCTTTTATGTATACCGACGGAGTAATTCAAATTTAGAAAATATTCCGCGACGTTATCGGGCCGCCGTTGAATCAAACTTTTGTAATGATTCTAATTTAAAAAAACTATTAAAATTTCTAACAATTCGAAATTATACTATAATTATTACTTTTTTAACGAAAATTTGATAGATCTTCTTGATCGTCGCCACGAGTCTACTTGCAAATTTTCATCTCGATTGGATCACGGGAAAAGGGTTAAAAATCGATCCAAAGTTTTTTCGTCAGATAAGCAGACAAGATGACAAGTAGACAAGCAGACGCTTCGAGTTAAAAGAAAGGGAGTAAAAATAATACCTATATTTAATCATATAATTGATTGTATAATTAAATATTTAAAAGATCGTATCAATTAGAAATAACGCGTATTAATTAATAAACGAGGGCTCGGATGTGAAGGTTTCGCTGAAATTACACGTCGATTCTTGTGTGAAGATTGTGTGCCAAGGTTCGCACAAGGTGTCTTAATTAATGGTTCTTTGACGTACACAAGATTATTTTAAATGAATGTTTGCACCGCAGCTATCGGTACCACTAATGGATAATTCAGTCTGCGCCGCTTTCATCACTCTTGATCCGCCTTGGAGCAGGCGGTGGATGACGGTGCGCAGAAACTTCGAGGGGTGCTCAAAGCTCCCGCTTAGCCTCCATCATCCCCCGCCTCAAACTCCATTAGCCTTTCTGAGCACAGGGAGAGCAATTAACGCATCCCACCCTAATGTTTGACGACAAATGAGTTAGAAGACCCCTCACGCGAATGAGGCGTCTACCTCTGATATTTTAACAATTAATAATTTAACTTTCGACTCGTCATTAATACAGGTATTAGTCGTGTTATTTCTGTTGTGTGATATTTTTTTACTTTTCCCATTTCTGTCTCGTGTGTCTTTTGCTCTTTACCCAGTGTGCGTTTTACTCTTCATCTTAAATTGCTTTAAAATTTTCAGCTACTTTATAGGTATGAGCAAAACCTTAACTGTTTCAAGATATAAATGGCGGCTGTCGTGGCCCAGTGGGCGCGACTCTGGCTTCTCACACCGAGGGTTCCGGGTTCGATTCCCGGTGAGGTCACAATTAATCTGTGTGATTTACTCAAGCCTGGGTGTTTTGTGATGTTTTTCGCTTCTGTAATTGGGCCTCTTGGCCTGTTGAAGCGTAAAATAAGAATAATTAAAGAATAATTAAAAATAAATAAACATTTAATTATTAACTTCTTCTTCAAATATAGCAAATTTTTTTGTGGTAACATAGTTATAATTGATATAAATTAACTTTGTTAAAACCACTTATTTATTGAAAAAAATTCAACATAAAATTCTTCAATTTTTTTCAATTAATAACTGGTTTTAACAAAGTTAATTTATATCAATTATTATTTAATTATTACTTTCCCGAGTATACTCGTATACAGTTTTTGATCGATTTTAATGATTTCGTAGTTTCCAACCATGCATTAAATTGAAGAATTAGCGGGATTTTAAGGAGGGTTCTTTAACTATCAAATGTTAATTAATTGATACGTTAACAAATTCATTCTCGCTAATTTCAGTCAATCTCTATTTGGCTTTTATTATTTATTCTATTATATTCTTTCGATCTATACATGTTTTATTTATTTTTTTCAGTTCTTTTACAGTAATGTATCCCATAACATAATATTTTATCCTTGTTAATTGATTAATCCAGTAACAAAATCTATTTACTATGTATTGCTTGTACAAAAATTGCAATATCTCACTCAAATATTAAATATTCTTCACATAGAATGCAGGCAGATTTTCACCCGTACAATATTGTACACGGTCTATAATAAATGTATCCACCCATATGTGAAAAAACCCACAAAACGTTAGTGATAAATAAAAATAAGCGTTTTATGGAAACGGAAATTATTAAGCGGTTGTGGAAAATCACATGTAAAGTGGTGCTCGAAATACGTATTATAAGAACGAAGAAGAAATCTTTTTAAAAGGATTCTTTATGAAGACTCCAACAACGGAAGTCTTGCCGACGTATTCTCACACACCGAGTTTTCTGGATAAAAGTTTCCGAGTCTTCCGTTCTTGTTCTTTTAGTTCGCCACATACTTTCAGTGTCGCCACTTTTATCGGCGAATTACGTTCGCGTCACCCACGCGTGATGCAAATACTTATTCGACTGTTCGCAGGCTTCGTGTCGAAGCTCGGAGCCCTTTTCTGCTCGCTAATCTCTCGGCGCCGCGGCGGGGGTGAGAAGCCCACCCTTGCAGCTCGGCGTCTTGACGATGCTGCTTTACACCAAATTTGAGATACTTCCCTCCCTCCACCGAAGGCATTCAGTTTGTGACTTTTCCTCGGCGGAATAGTTGCTTCGGCAAAGTTTGGACCGCAAATTGAATCGTGTTCACCAAGTTTGGTGATTGCGCCCAGCGTTATTTTGTATACAGGCTGCTAATACATTTTTTTTTTATATTTGAGGGATTCATCGGGTTGCATTTGAGTCGTATATTTCCAGACACCGCTTACTCCAAACCAAAGAAATTTACAACAGGTCAAGTAATTTATACCTTATTGTGTGAGATGTTATTACCTACACTGTTAGTTTTTCTAGAAAGTTTGTTTACATTTATAACAAACTTTCTAGAAAAACTAACAGTGTAGGTAATAACATCTCACACAATAAGGTATAAATTACTTGACCTGCTGTAAATTGTTTTGATATGGAGTTAACGGTGTCTGGAAATATACGACTCATTTGTAGTATAGTGTGGATATAGTAGACCGGTGACCTTTTCTTTTGTGTGTAGTTTTTTTTATTTAGTTGTAAAAAGAACACATTTTTACATCTAGTAATTAAAACATAAATTAACATAGCAAAATAAACATAAACATTCCAAAAATATATCAACATAAATAATCATAAATAGAACTTTTACACATATGGCACAAAGTAAAGAAATTTTTAAAAGAAAATAAATCTGAAACAACATAACACGATCATACACCAAACTTACTTTTCACATATTTTGGACTTAACCTACGAAAAGTAGTGAGACTTTTTACTTCTTCCACATTTGCTGACAGTTCATTGAACAATTTAAGACCTTTGTGACGACTTTGTGAAGACTTGTGCCGTGTATATCTGACCTCTCTGGCCGATATACACGGCATAATATCCCAGAAAAGTACACACAGACGATTCTGAGAACATTTTTGAGTGACCTATTGTTATATTATTTAAGGCGGTACATTCACTGCAAATGCATATTTCGGAAAATGTGGGTTTTTATTATTCATTTATATCAGAATGTATATGATAGATTGCAATTTTTTAGGGCGATACCTTAGATAGAACCTTTGTTCTTATATAAAAATAATAAACTGAACATTATTTATAATAATTAAGAAAAATATACGCATTAATCCACAGGCCGCGGCAAAAAAAACGTTTTTAATGTTCCCGGGCAAAGTGTGATTCGTTTAAAATTTGTATGTAAGCATAGTATGTTTTTTCATACATATAAAGTTTACCTAAATATCTAGAATCTGTACGTAGGAAATTAAGAAATATTCAATATTAAAAAAGATATCATTTTTCAAACATGCTTAAATATTTACGATTTTTGGTCATTTTCAAATGTTGTTTATTCATATAAAAAGATGATTTTAAACGATATATTGTATCTATACTCGCACTTTGAGTCTTCGTTCACTATTAAAAAGCTAATTTTTTTTATAAAAAACACGTTAATTAATATTTAAAAATAAAAATTCTATAGTATGAAATGTGTCGAAAAATTACGCAGTTTGCAGATCACAATCCGCGCGCCAGCCGGGAGAGGCGGACGCATTCATGTAGTCCAATCATTTTTTCTTAAAAAAATCACTTTAAAACGTGTTTTTATGCCAAATTTGACTTTAGTTCAAAATAATATCATATTATATATTCGAAAGCAATCTATTCATCGCAGATAATAATGTTTTTTTTAACTAGTTTTGTATTAAATTGCATTTCTACTCATAACCTAATATTGAACGCATGTCACTTCTGCCGACTTGCTCGCTGACTCGCTATGTTCGCGTTGATGTCATTGTTATTTGAAAGTCAAGTAAGATATTAATTTACGAGATAATTTTTAAAATATAGATAAATGGGTTTTAATTTTATTTTTAATTCAATACATATTGTTGTAGTAGTTTTTTGTTTATTTTAAATAAAAATTATTTAAATTCAATTATTTTCACAGGTGTTTTGACATTTCAGTCGGAAGTCAAAATAATATCTAAATCTGCTTATTCGACAAAAGTTTTCAATTAAAAAACAGTGATATAAGAAAAATTGTTGTTTACTTTTTTTTACAACACCTAAATTATTGGAGAAATATACATACGCTTTTTTATATTCTAGACTTAAAACATTTAAAATTCTAATAATGTTACGCGAGCATGACTTGCGTTCCCATATATTTTAAACGTCGGTACTCCATATGGTTGTCTCGTTTCCTCGCAACCTTTCTATCTCACAAGGGGACACGTAAAAAATACGCTCTTGCAAGGTTTATCTGATATGACGTTTATTCATGTCTCGATCTCGTATTGAAGTAGCATGATCTATCCGACACATATCGCCACTCTGACAGCTTGAAAAATGTATGTACCACCTTAAGCTTATTCACATTTCACATTATTTTTAAAGGAAACTTAGTAGAAGTAGAAGGCCGTTAAAATATTGAATGCATTTGAATTCTTCCTCGGCCTATAAATGTTCTTAGATTTTCAAGGCCGTTCAGAATCTTCCGTTTTTCTGCCGATATCTGCCAGATAGATCTACGACCTATCTGGCAGACATTTTGAATCCCACTGCAGGGCCCATCATCACATCACCCCTGATGATATCTCCAGAAAACTCGAAGTTTCTGGATGGCGTAATCACGAATCTGTTTCAATATTAATATTGTCTTCGTCTTGCTCTTGATCTAGACCTCTGTTATTCGATTTACATTCTGATCAGTATTGAAATGCTTAGAAATTAAAAAAATATATATAAACGTTTTTATTACTATATAATTCTGCACAGCCTGTATCTAAAATGCCCTTGTTGGTCAGTTTGCATTGTGCACAATTGTTTAGTGACATTCGTTAGAAGTATGCCTGGGCCCGCCCACCCTGCACCTTGTGACTAACATTGTTGAAAGAGAGAGAGAGAACTTTCATGTATGCTCCAACCCCAGATTGGAGCTGGTGTTGTCCTCGTACTATGCAGCCACACAAATTAGAAATCTCTGTAATATTTGGCTTGTTTTTGATATTTTAGTCTCAGTTGGTTACCTAGACTATAACGTGATTTTTATTTATTAGGGAACACGTGGACAACCATGTGTATAAGTTTAATTATTATTTTTTATTTTTTTATTATTTTTTTTATTTAAAAAGTAATGGAAACCTAAGAGGTTTATGGGTAACATTTTTACATGATTCAATATAAGAAAATATAATAATATAATTTAAATACAAAGGAATTTTTTTATATTTGGCCGAGTTTTAATATTTTTGTCACATCTGTTTTGAATTTGTCAGTGGTCAGTTGTTTGGTCTGTTGTGGCAGGTCATTGTACAGTTTTAGTCCGTTGCAAATTAGTCGGGATTATCCTGTTTTTGTTTTGGCGTGTGTTATGTGATAGTTTTGAACCATTCTAGTGTTGTGTTGGTGTTTTTCGTGTATTTTGTCTAATTTTATGTCTTCGTCTTGTATTTCGCCAATTGCTAGTTTGTGAATGATTTTAAGTGTTTCGATTTTTGTAATGCTTTCGATGTTTAATTGTTGTGTTATATGGTATACAGTTTCAGTTGGTGTCCGGTATTTCAGATCATGTTATGTTCTGTTATAAAAAGTTATGTTCATAAACAATACAACAATCATCAATTTCAAAAAAAGTTTGACCTGTCAGAAAATTGGTATCAAGAATTAAATTTCGAAAACGGCATGTTAGGCGTTTGGACAAATAAAATTAACAAGGTTGATAAAAATGTCCTTAAGTTTTCACGGTTCAGAACCTACTGTGTATAGTTTTCTGGGATATTCTGCCGTGAATATATGACCTCTCTGGCCAACGTTTCGGATCCCATTGCAGGGTCCATCATCAGGGCTGATGTCACATATACACGACAGAATATCCCAGAAACCTATACACAAAAGGTAGATAAAATCTTTTATTTTCGTTTCCACGATTCCGTGACCTTAAATACAAAGTCAGTGTGTGCGCGGCTATAATGTAGTATATTCCATACAAATGAGCTGTGCTTATTACACATTTGTGCAACTTTAATATTAAAAACGTTTTGAATGTGTCGTGATGGTGTATTATATTAAGAAGTAGGCACTGTGGGTCACGGTGACCTCTAATGCTCCGACACGTGCCTTAGTATATACTATAGCTCGTGTGTGTGTGTGTGTGTGGCTGTATACAGTGTACCCAACAACCTCCACGCGAAGTAATTAATGCAAGAGCGTGCGCGGATATCGGCATATTTTGTGCTGGAATATATGAAAGTCAATCACCCGGTTTCTGGAGACTAACACTATTAGAGCAACCCTACGTATATAATAAAAATGCAGGTATTAAATTTTTATTCAAATCACATCCCTATACGAGAAATCCCAACCAGAGAATGGAAGAGATTAAAGTGGAAAGGTAAAGTAAGAATGGAACTTCGGGAACGGTATCCTGCCACCTAGGGGTATGCCTGCTTAGGGAAAATTTAAATACATATAAGAAAAGATAAAGCTATCATCCGAATGTCGAGTCCCGTTACTTTATATTGCCAGTAGAAATAATAAAAAAATCTCATTTGGCAAACATTATCTCATGGGGTGGTGCATTCAAAACTGCATTGAAACCTTTGGAAGTTGCGCAAAAATTAATTTTAAAGATCATTCTTAAAAAACCCAATGATTATCCGACTACAGAGCTTTTCAATAAATTACAAGTCCCCACGTTACAAACTATCTACAAACAAAATTGCATTTTACAACTTTATAAAAATATTCAAAATAATAACGAACTGACCCAACTAGTATCAAGTAGCAGAAATATAAATCTCGGTAAATTGCATATCCCTGTAGTATCTACCACAACTGCCCAGCATCATTATAAATTTAGAGGTGTGAAATGGTTCATCGAATTACCTGTTAATATGAGAATTGAACAAAACTGTGAGGCCTTTAAAAAAAATATTTAAAAAACCTCTCAAAATTAATTAAATTTTATTTTATGTTAAGTTATCTACTTACATGTTACTTAATTGTGTAAACTCTTTATCATATAATTCTTTAGAATATTTTTTTAATAAACGATAATTTTAAATTTAATATTATTATACTGTACACTGTTATTATCTTTGCTTAAAATTTTATTATATTTCTCTCTTCACTATATTCATTTTTTAATTCTTTGTTTATTGTTAGTTTTTCTTTTTTAAATTATTGCCCCACATAAATGCATTATCGCATATCAGTAACTTTTTTTTCACGTATATACAATATATAAAAGTGTAAGTCCCTCCACAGACACAAGAGTTAGTCTCTTTTTGGAGAGGTACAACGATATAATAAATTTATGTATCAATATACTTAAAAGAGACTATAAAAAAGGTAATAATGCTGTATGTAATTAAATAAAAAAAATAAAAAATTTATGTTGATATTTCCCGACTTCTATACAGAGCTGTCACATCTTAAGCTCTCTATCGGCAAGGACTATACTTTTTAGATAGTACGATTTTTTAAATACATTTCTATTTATTTATCCAATAAGAACACAATTACTGGATTCCATCCACAAAGGGATAATCATTATTTTAAATAAATTGTAGGTCTAGGCTAAGTCTCACAGAGATGAAGTTTTTTATTTAGGAAACATGTGTGGAAGTCTTTATAGGGTGGCAACTCGGCTTATGGCCTATATTAGCATGCTTAAGTTTTATGTTTCCCATATAAATACCTTATATTAATTAATAATATATTATATCAATCATGTGGCGTATCAGGTATTCATGTCGGAATCGTTGCAATAAAAATGTGGAGTTTTCATTACTGGTCACGCGAAACATGCTAAGGTATTAGTAGCTTATGTAGGATAATTTATATTTAATCACATTTATTATGGAATTTACTTACAAGCACTTGTTTGAAAAACCATACCTTTTATAACTTTTTTAAACTGGCCGGTACATAAATAAGGTGGTTATATACAAACTTCATCATAAATAAGGTGGTTATATACAAACTTCATCATAAAATTGATTAAGGGGTACCACCTATGTATCCGACCGAAAAAGAGATCTGTAAGTGGAATGTTTTTGATTGACTAAATTGTTCTATTAAAAATGAGTTTAATAACTGTATTAGGTAGGCATCTAAAAAAAACAAAATATCAATTTTTCATTATTACATGTTACAACTTGAAATCATTTGCCCATTATATTTAAGACGTTAATGTGTATTTTAATATAATAAAAAAGTTATTTTTATAATAAAAACTACACACAATAGGTGTTACACCCCTTAAAAAATACTTGCAACAATATTTTTGATTTTTAACATGAAAAATATCTCATCCACAATACTAATGATTAAAACCTATCTTATAAACGCCTACATGTTACAAAAACTACTAATTTTTAATTTGCATTTTAATTATTAAGCTACAATAAATTTTGTAATTAATTATATGGCATTTTGATCTATTACTCTGAAACTTTCCTCAAGCAAAACACCGATTGTTTTTTGTAGTTGTATAGTTGTTTTCCTCTTTTCGGTAAAACGACAGCTTACCTGTGAAAACTGTAAAACTATCTATCTTTATACAGGGTGTACCAGAGCCAGCAGCTGAAACTTGGCCGGTAGATTCTTGCGTATGTTATGAGTCTAAAATGTTTAAGCAACCATGACCATCAATAGTTAAGGAGATATGCGACATCAAAGTTTGCATTTTTTTTCATTATTTCTGACTTATTTTTTGCAAAACGATGGACTATCATAACAGTAACTTATATTTAATATTAAAAATTCATTCTCTATAATACAAGTCATATAAAATGATAAAAACCTTCCAATTCCAATGGGAAAACATTGTAATTGGAATTTTTTCTAGGGTTTTTATTATTTTATTTAACTTTTATTGAAATGAATGAATTTTTCGTAGTCTATGTAAGTTACTGTAATGATACTTCAACGTTTCGTAAAAAATAAATCAGAAATATTGGAAAAAAAATACAAATTTTGATGTCGCATGTCTCCTTAACTATTGATATATTAGATCATGGTTGCTTGAACATTTTAGACTCATAACATAGCCAGGAATGTACCAGCCAAGTTTCTGCTGCTAGCTTTGGTACACCCAGTATAATATATAAAATACCTCTATAAAATATTTTATGTAATTTTAATACGTGCAACTTCCAACGTACCTTTGCACACGGTGTGAGCCATGTCCCGTTGCACGTACCCCGAGATTTCTCCCAGGAGCTCAGACCCGCCGAGCAGGTGACACTCGCCTAACACAATATGTTCCTTGTTTCAGGAAAGCGACCCGGCACGTGGTGGACGCATGGCTGGTGTCGCACGCCACGCCCCCCGCGGGGTCCGGCGGGGGGGCGGAGGGGGGCCACCCCCTCCCGCATCCGTCCCCCTCCCGCTCCGGAGCCACCACCCCCGTCAGGTGAGTGCAGCGCACCTGTTGGACCCGGCACAGGGCTAACACTCTCCTCATCTGCCAATGGCCCAGTTCTAGATAGCAGAACTCAAGGACTAATTTTATTATACAAACATATGTAATGCGTACACGCACGATGTCAACAGTTTATTATAGGGTACACAAATAAATATATAAATAAATAGATTACTTCTCTAAGACCACTAATGAGTTAATGACCACAAACTCATTAGTGGTCTTAGACAAGTAATCTATTTATATATAATTATAATGTCATTCCACAAAGTTAATGCCAATTCAATAAATAAAACACAAATAAATAGGTAGATTTAACACATATGGAGATAAAATGAGGGCATTATCAGTCTAAATATTTTACATTCAACAACTTGTATATGAGAAGTATTTAAATTTTTTTTTATTTAATACATAAAACATATGATAACTAGCATATACTAACAATCAAATTATTATATGGTATACCTCACCAAAAAGAATAAAGATTCTTGTGTGTGATGAGGGATATTGAATAGAGATTCTATATAATTCTAAGAATTAATTTAGATTTTTGTATTTCAGAAATACAAAAACCTTACATAATTAATTCTTAAAATTATAAGACAATTCTTTTCAACACTTTCAATATAAAAATATACAAGTTTTTGAATGTAAAATATTTAGATTGATAATGACCTCATAAGGCGAAACGCGTCTCAGAAAATTAAAAAAGTAGAACATAAAAAAAAATGTTTTTATTTCCATATGTGTGATTATGGAGTTCTACAAACATACCTCTGAAACAATAATTAGGTAGATTTAACATTTTCACATAAGTTATCTTTAAAGAAAATCTCTGCGAAAGATGTAATTGTTTGAATTTATTTTTCAAATAAAAAAACCTTTTTGATCATTAGGAAAGCAAATGCATTTTAAAACATTTTGGAAACAAATGTACATTACTTATCCAAATAAAATAATTAATAATTCCGGCAAATTACACGAGTCCATGACCACAAAATCCTAATTTTATAAAAATATTAATATTAGTGTTATCTTAGTTTTTGAATTTTCTAAGAAACCCAGATTATTACGTTCTGTGTATTCTATTTTACATCGTGTACGGCTACATTTTTCTTTTCGAGTTTGTTTTCTACGAACTCCAAGCACTTAATGTCGATTGTTTAGGTTAGCCAATTCCGTGTTTATATACATACATTATATTAAAATAAATATAATCTTTTGTGGTTTTTTTATTCAATTCCCAATCATTTGTATTTTGATGTTACACCGAATTTTTGTTACTCACGCGATGTTAATTTACGTAACACTTCATTAGGTGTTGATGACTAGTTTAATTGCATTGGTTATTTTATAAATCATTACGAAAGAAGTTAATCCAAGGGGCCAGATTATAGTGACGTAAATGAGTTATTATGATTTAAATCTATTCATTCGTTTTGTAGAAATTTTTTGGAACTTACATTGAAATATCAAATGCCACACTGTTTTAAAATTTTCATTTTTTTTTTATCAAACAGTTGACTTTATTAATATTATACAATGCCAGGTTGTCAACTGCAAAATTCTGATGGTTACTTTGTATTCAATAGTATCACACGTAACGAAATTGATAGGAAATTGAATCCCACATATCAATGGAGGAAAGTGTCAATTTTTCAATAATGTTTTTCGTATCGCAACCATCCTGGAAGAGAGAAAGACATTTTATTTAATTAGAAAATCTTGTGAAATCTCTATAAAAAAATACACTACTCTAACATTGGGATAATAACACCCATTGTATTTATTAAAGTCATTAATTATTGCGTATTTATTATATTTTATTTTGGAGATATTATCTATAGGTTGGATGACACTAATACATTTTCATTGAATTATTTTAGTGTGGGTAGCGGGATATAACAATTCTCAATATATCTCAGTTACACAATATGACGCTTGGCTGGATTCATTTATTCATTCATTCATTCAATTATTCATTCATTTACGCCTAAATAGGCTTTTACATATGTAGGTATATAACAGTTATTTGCAAAAATAATATAAACAGAGAGAAAAACAAAAAAAGAAAGTGTATATAATTTACATTATGGCGGAATGAAGCGCTCTCAGTATCGCGCCCCTAAACTGTGACAGGCCAGAACCAAACACGTCCGCTATGTTTTCATTCATTTATTTATTCATTCATTCATTCATTCATTTAAAGGGGAATACCTGCTTAGACATTTTGAAAAAATCGATTTTTTAATTTTTCTTAAAGCTTTGAGATCTCAAGAATACCTAGTGAAAATTTCAAGCCAAAATTCAAAAAAATAACAAATATAGGCTCTTTGTTTATTTTCATATATTGCTCAATTTTCAAACGCATTTTACTAGAAACCATGTTTTGAAAATCGGTGATCAAAATATCTCGGCAACCACTGAACCGATCAACTTGAAATTTCTAGTGGTTATTCTATACATAATTATCTAGTTTTTTTAGACTTATTTTTTCTAATCGGCATAATAAACCAGAATTTTTCCCTAAAAAACTCAATTTTAAATTCAAACGCCCGTCATTTTGTCAAAAATCTATATTTTCAAAATCCCCTACGTCAAAGACTAAATTATAGTATCAATTTCGATAATATTTGTGTTTTTTTTTTATTGTGATGATTACAAATGAAATGGGAGTGATCACCGCGGAAGACCTTTTTTTTCGGCAGTAAAACCCAAGAATTTTCCACCAATATTGAATATTTTTTTACATATTCTTAAAAGTATGTATTTTCCATGTAGAAATTACACGAATACCATAATTTATTCAGGTTTTCTTAAAAAATTCGCAAAAATTGACCTTTTTCGCGTTTTTTAGGTAGGTATTCCCCCTTAAGCATTCCCTCAGCTATTTTATAACAGACCTAGTAAACATCAATAAAAAAGTATTTTTCTCACAGATGAATAAACGTAGGCAGATTTTAGCAACATGTTGCATCCAGTGCCTTTATCTTCCTCAGAAAAATCTCCGCGCACGAGTTCGAGCGCGGGGGGCTGCTGAAGCCGATAGTGAACACCATCGACGGCACGCCCACCTTCCTGTCGGCCGGGGGCGCCGGCGTGGGCTCCTGCGGGCCGCAGGGCGCGGGGGGCCCCGGCGCGCCGGGCGGCCGGCCGCAGCGCCGCTCGCGCCACGAGCTCCGCCAGCTGGACGAGAAGGAGCTCATCTTCGAACTGGTAAATACTGACGCGTGCTGACTTATATAGATCACCTCTTCCACATGTTGTATTCTCGTGTATATCTCTTCTTTTAACTGCCAGTCAAGTGTATCGTGGGGAATTCGTTGGCCGGCTATTTAAAAAAAACAACTTGTATTTAATATTATGTCATAAAGTGGTGTTCTTCATACTCACGAGACCATTGTTTTATCAAATTTGCAATATTTTTTTCTTACCATGAAAATTTCTACTTTTTGTTTATACTTTTTTTTAAATTTTTTTTTACTTTTTTATACTTTTTTATACTACTCGTATTTAAATGATAAATATTTATTTATCCACCTAAATAAAAGAAAAACTGAGGTGGCAATTGTTTTGTAAAAAAAAATATTTCTAATCAGACGTAGGTTTTATAGATCCCAGAGAAATTATCACGAATAGTTACAGATTTTTTGTATTTATCTCAGAAACATCTCTATGTGAAATTGCTGCCTTTGCTTTTGTAACTCTCATATACATTTTGTACTTGGCCGAATCGCCCGAGATATCTTCTACTCCTACGTCTTCTTTTATGCCGTCGCAGTCTCGTAAAAACACAATAACAATGATTCGTTTCTTGAAAACTTTCTTAAGGCAACGAATTTTCTTGAGGTAAGCAATCAAGTCAATGTCTCGTGAGCGTCCAGGTCTGTGGCCGAGCCAGAGGTCTGCAGATGACGCTGCCGGTACACGAAGTTACCGACTCAACCGCACAGAGGCTGTGTGGACCGACTGAACCGCACGGACGCTACACGTCGCCTCAAAACTTGGGGGCTCGAATTAATCAAAATGACTAACTAATTCATGCCCGACGACTGCTATTTGCATGCCAAAGCGTAATCTCCTACTCTTTTCTTTACCTTGGCAATGTTGTGTACACAAATTTGAATTTCTGCGCTTCTGCCCCTTTTTGTGGGCACATTTTAATATGACTTCAGCAAAGTGAGAATCTTATTATACAAATTTGAATTATGTGTTGTTTATGCGAGTGACTCTGAGCTCTCTACTGGGAAAGCTCTGATATTTTAGTGATATAAGCGGCGTCCGGTCCCCGGTATCTCACCGAGGGTGTGAGATCTGTTATATATTGTAACGCAGATATAGACGCACGTCTTAATTATTTTAATATTGAATGAGTTTATAAAAAAATTGTTCGCGTTGCGTTCTGGTGGCGAATTACCTCACGATTTCTCTGCATTGACGCCTGCGCTTTTGATGCACAAAATGCACTAAACAGGGACCGCATAACATTACCTCGAACGACCTTAAAAAATTGTAGTATTAATAGATGTGAACGTTACGTGGAGTAGCTTGTTGGTCTTGTGGTTAGGACTCTCGTTTCGTGATCCAAAGGTCGCGGGTTCGAACCTCACTCCAGACCAGCAAGTTAGTCCTATTTTCATAGCACAAGCGTTTAGCTTAGTTTGAAAATAGTGAGAATATTGATGCGACACGTATTCCATGTTAGCATCTCTATTATAAAAATAAAAAAAATCATGGTGACCTATTAATTGGGTGCAAAACATAACTATATTATTGATGGATTTGGCGTTTACATTGTAGAGATTATTCATGACGATCATAGTCAGTTTGATGCTTCACCTGTCGATCGGAGATTCTGTTTCTCTCGAAACTTAAGTAGTGGAAAATATAAAATATTATTAACTCAAGTAGAGGTAACAAGGTTAATATTATTTAGTGATTAACATAAACCATGTTATTATAATTTTATATTTTACTATTTATATATTTAATAGAAATAAACTTTGTTTTCACCACTTTTATTCTTTTATTTTACAATTGTATACTGACCAAGGGGCCATGGGCTCTGAAACATGTTGATATTTTCAATAAAAAAATTGGCGAAAACAATGTTTAATTATATTAATAATGTCAACACGAAATTATTTTGCTGTGTTTGAAGAAAAAGTTTTACAATTTAAGTTTTGAAAGTATCAGAATCTCCACCTGTCGATGAGAGATTGTATTACTCTCGAAACTGAAGAAGTTAAATATAAAATTAATCATACCCCACACACAGGTAACATAGTTTATTATTTTTATATTTTTTAACATAGTTTATGTTGTTCACCCAATTCATTAACCATAAACAATTTTATCTCCCCCTTAAGGTGATCCGCACAGTGCTAGATTTTTCTATTTCTACTGATAACTGATCCGCCAATAATTGATCGTCTCGACCTACTTCCTCTCTGTGCTCTGCTGAGCGCGCTCTGGATTCATCCCCCAAAGACACTTTACCGCAGATTAAAACCACCCTTCATACACTCACCTTTTTTTGTTTGTCACTCACTCCGTTTCGTGTGTCTGTGTTATTATGTACGTTCATTTTGTTTCATATACTCCCAGTTTAAAATGAGTGAACTCATATTCTCGACTATTTTACTCCCTTTATTTTAACTCGTGGCGTCTGGTTGTCTGTCTGTCTGACGAAAATACTTTGGATCGATTTTTAACCCTTTTCCCGTGATCCAATCGAGCTGAAACTTTGCAAGCAGACTCGTGGCGAGGAACAAAATGATCTATCAATTTTTTGTTAAAAAAATAATCATTATAGTATAATTTTGGATTTTTAAAATTTTTAATGTTTTTTAATACAACTCAGTAATGACTCCGACGTGTCTGGTAGACACGAAACCTGATTAAATAAGAAAGGGAGTATTTTAAAAATATTGTTATTGTTTTTTATGGGTTACTTTTTTTATATACTCATGAACTCATATACTCGACTATCTTTTCGAATTTTGTTACAAAAAATTCGGCCCGGGCCCAATTTCCGTCGCATTCACATATTATACTTAATTTTTTTTCAAGTATGCTCATTGATTGTCGAGATTTCTAGCGGGACCATCTTCCGGTATCACATTTACTCTGTATTAACACCGAACCACTTGAGTAATCTCTTTTTCTATTATTCTTTCCATGCTTTTCATAACTAAGTATTCATTTTTTTATGTTATCACAATTAGGGTAACTTCGCAGTCTCTTTCTCGCTTTGTCATTTATTTATATATTTTTTTTAAATAGAGATGGGAACACGGAAAACGTGTCGCACCAGTATTCTTACTATTTTTAAAATAAGCTAAACGCTTGTGCTATGACAATAGAACTAACTTGCTCGTGTCCTGGAATGGGGCTTGATCCACCGACCACCAGATCACAAGGCGAGCACAATGACCACTACACCAATAAGCTACTCATATCAATAATCAGAACCTTTTAATTTCTATTTATAACATCTGATACCACTTGGAATTTCCGTTCAGTGTGACAGCCGTTGCTATAAAAGTAGCCATATTCTATTGGGTTTCTTTGTTGTACCTACAAATTTCTCAACACAATCTCGCTCGTTTTGATAAACCTATTTTATTATCTTTATAAAACAATATTATTATTTAAAATTATATATTGTAATAAGAAATAATTAAATTTGATTAGACTTCAGAGTTTCGCGTCAACTTTGATTGACGCATAACACTACCTGCGTACTTTAGTAATGAAATATTAATAATTTAATATGCTCTACATAACTTCTCAGTTGTCTCAAGTCCCCTGTGAAATACGAGGTAGAGAAGTGTAGTGTTTGAAATTTGTTTCATGAGCACAGATCAATAGATCTACTAAAAGAAAAAGAAGAAGAAGAAGTTTATTTAGTGATTAAGTTACGTTACGGATCTCAAGAGTGACAATTTTTTTTGCACTTCAATAAGTCAAGACTCAATTACAGAAGCGAAACACGTACCAAAACGCCCAGGCTTACTTATTTTCCATCACGCCGTTTCCTCGTGGGGGTAAGCAGAGAGGATAGAGCGCCACACTCTTCTGTCCTGACATACAACTTTCGCCTCATCCACATTCATACGTCTTCGCATGCACGCTCGACGATTGCTGAGGCTTCTAACGGAACCATCTTCCAGTATCTGGTCAATCTGGTCGTGCCACGTCTTCCGCGGTTGTCCTCTCTTTCTGGCACCGTCAACACTAGCGTTATATATCTTTCATACTATTCTTACCTCATTCATTCGCTCGACTTCAACTGGAATCTAACCTGGAATCCCCGGCGTGAGAGGCTAGTGTCATGCCTATGACTACGAGGGCCGCCTAATTTTACTAAATATTGTTTATTTATTACATTATATTTTTTTACTATAGTTATATAATATTTTATATTTATTTAAATTAAATTAAATCTTTGTATAAAATATTACACTACCCTACGTATGAAATTAATTATTTTTTGTATTAATTAGAAAATGTATTTATATTTTATTTTCTTTATTTACTGAAACTAATAATATACAGGTTGTCCCGTATCTCGACGCCAAGCCGAAATCGGGTAATAGGCCAAGTCATAATAGTTATCAGAAAAATATTTTTAAAAATCTCAAAATTTAAAGCCATGTGTTTTAAAAATTGTAAGTATTAAAAAAAATCAAAAAAATCTACACCCTGTGACGGTCTTTCACTCCTGTTGCTACAAATCTTTATTTTTCTTCATTTTTATTATTATTATGTAATCCTGAATAATGCTTCTTTAAACTTTTGTCCAAAATTCAAAGCCAACTGCTCCAGCTTGGATGAAATGTCACTTTTTGACCAAACCAAGTATTCAAAATCAATACTTTGCCCAGTTTTAACTAACTGTTTTTTTATTTTTTTAAATATTTTTCTGATAACTTTTATGACTGGCCCATCACCCGATTTCGGCTTGACGTTGAGATATAGGGTGTCCCAAAAGTCAATGTCATCACTACGTATATATAATCCGTGATCATTTGCAAAATAATTGCACATACTGCTCGTTAATATTTAACTTATATCGAGGGTTCCGGGTTTGATTCCCGGTCACAATTGAATCTACGTGATTTACACTCAAGCCTGGGTATTTTGTGATGTATTTCGCTTTTGTAATTGGGCCTTGTGGCCTGTTGAAGCGTAAAAAAAATTAATAATAACAGTAAGATACTGATAAATTGTTAATGAATTTAATTTTTTTTTTTTTATGATCTCCCAAAACCAATTGTCATCCCTTGGAGGGCTGATATGCCAACGCATGGCTGACCATAATATCAAAATATGACCTGAGTGAAATACCTTAAATATAGTTTAAAAATGTAGCACATATGTGAATGAGTATTGGTTAATTTTTACTCGAAAGATGAACGTTTACGGTAATAACGACTGGGCTAAAACTATCAGATTATTTTTCAAACCGGATTCCAGATAATAGCAACACACCTACTAATTAATAAAAAAATATGAAGGCTTCAAAATCCGACGATCATGACCTCACGGCGATCTGTCTAGCCTATGAACACACAAATGAAAATATGATTATTAGATAAATGATAACCTTGCGATATTTTTCATCCCTTACTTTCCGTTATATTAAGTGCGCTAGAATAGGGGTTGGAAATGGAGTGAAAAGCTCTCAAGTAAACGAATGTTCTTTAACAGATGCTGATGAATACCTAATCTATTCGTTCAATCTGTACTGGCGGGAAACTATACACGACCTTCTAAAGATGTTTTTCAGACTGATTTGGAGTCCAATATTTTTGCCTATCCAAATATATTATTTTTATCGCTTTAAAACCCGAAATTATGTGTTTACACGAGATGAATCTTAATTTTGTTGACCATTTCAACTTTTACTTATTTTATTTTATAGTTTATGTTTATTTTTGGATCTCTTTGGTCTTTTTGGTGGCTTTGTTTTTTCGGTCCCTTGATTAGCATTGCTACGTTTTCTTAGAGAAGAAAGTGTTTAAGGTTTTCGCTATTTCTTGGGGATCTTCTGTGATAGATCGTTCCATCTTCTTTCTTTAATCTTTTTGTGTTATTTTTTTAATGTATGAGTTGGACACAATGCTATTAATGATTTTCCAGAGTTTTTCTGCTGCTTCCCTCAGCATCGCTGAGTTGTGCGCTATAATGACTTTTCTTTGCTTCTTTTATGAATACTTTTAGGTCTTTTTGGCAGTAGTTATAATATTTGATAAGTTCAGTGCTATTATTTCATTTTTCATTGTTTTGTATCGTTTGTCTCTTATTTTTATCTTTTGGAGAATGTCTTTTGTCAACCAACTTTCTTTAATACTATTTGTATATTTTCTTTTTGTTGTTTCGGTTAATTTATTAATTTTTTTATAACTTGTAATTCTGTAAAGTTGTTTATTGTCCTGTTTTTAATATTATTCCGAGGTTTATAATGAGTTTTTTGTAGTCAATTAATTTATTTATGTACTCTTGTTTTCTGCTTCCTATCTTCGCTGGTGTTTAGAATTCGATCTGAATTGATTTAGGGTCACTGAGAGGTATTTTTGTTAACTCTAGTATTGGTGGTATTTCGTGTATAATGTTTGTAGGTGCATGGTCTGTTACTGAGTTATTGCCTCTATCATTTTCTCTGGTATAGATTTGATCATCAATTTTATTTAATATTTCAAAGCTCGTACTTTTTAGTACATTTTTATAGTAATTGATGTCATTTCTTTTTAGTAGATTGATGTTCTTGTTGCCAATGATAATTGTCTGATCTTCGTTCTGTATGTTTTGTTTAAGGTATTGTATGTAGTCACTTTCGTTTTCTTTGTTTGCAAGGATGCAAAATTCTCGTTTGATGATTTCAATTTTTGATAGTTTTTTTACATCTTCGTATGTACTTCAAAGTATACATTTTTGTGTACATATATAGAGACCCCTCCGTCTTTACTGTTTCTGCAAGAATGAGGTCCGTTATAGTTAATAATTTAGTATAACTCAGTTTCATGTATTTTTTTATATAAAGAGGTGATTTTTAACAATATATTGTATTTATATATGCACTTTGAGTCTTCGACCACTATTTATGAGTTAGCTATTTTCATTAAAAACATGTTAATAACCAATTTAAAATAAAAAAAATCATTGCATGAAAATGTCAACAAATGTCGTTGTTTTAAAAAGAGATTGATTTTAAAACTGCGTCATCTTTTGACTTATTTCATACTTTGGAATTTTTATTTTTTAATAGTTATTAACGTGTTTTAATAATAAAAAAAAAAATTTTAAATAGTGGTTGAAAATTCAAAGTGCATGTGTAAATACAATATGTTGTGTAAAAATATATATTTATATGATTTATTTAAATATGAAAAGAAAAAAAGTCGAAATTCGCATTTGCTGTGAATGTGCAGCATTAAGAACTCGACCAAAATTTGATTTCCAACTTCTCCATCGCGCCCAATACAGTAAAGCTCCAAGTTTAGACTCTTTTATTCCCATACACGTCGAAAAAATGTTGTGTTGTAAGACTTTCTTTGAAAAATCTCAGCATCTGTCCTTGGCCTTAGAGATGTCAAGCTGTTGGGAGAATATTTCAATATAACTTTGCAGTTGTGTTGTGAAAATAACTTTTCAATCGAATGAGTCGCAGAATATTGTTTTCCTATTTGATTCAAAGTTCGGCAGCCGTGACTAATCATATTATATTATTCTCATATAAATATAAATTACCATATTTTATACTCGGAATAAATACACTTTCTCTGTGAAAGATTGTTTAGACTAAATTTAATATTTGTGAAGCTTTATAAATAAAATAAAAGATCAAGCAGGACTTATTACTTTATTTTTTCTAGCAGTAATAAACTTTTTTTTTTTCTTTTGTTTAATTTTTCTTCACACATCGAACCCCAAGACACCTTTCGGAAATTAGAAGGGGCGTGCAGTGAGTACAGGGAGCATAACTTTTATTATTTAAAAAAAAATTGAAATTTAATATTTATCTGGCAGAATATTATGAAATATTAAAATCTGAAAAATGTGTTAATTATTATGATAGGAATATTACGATATATATTTCTTATTTCGGTTTTTTTACAAAATATGTGCTTACGAAAAAGTCATGCTTCTTGTTCTCACTGCACGCCCTTGTAAATTAGTATTCTGAGATAATGGAGCGTAATTTTTTTTTCTCGTGATTCAAATAGTGGGTATAGGTCTTTCCATTTAAGAAAGACATCGAATTAGTATGTGTAAGCCGTGCGTAAGACGCACATTGTTTCGTTGTGTTGGTGTTTGCGGGTGCAAATACCAACACAACAAAACAATGCGCCTCGTACGCACGGCTTACACATACTAATTCGCTTGTCTTTCTTAAATGGATAGAGGCTCACTGTAAGAATTAAAATTGATACTTCATCATGTCAACTTGACAAAATATCATTATTGTATTCATATTTATTATAAGAAAACAATCAGTTTTCAAAAGGGATATTCTTGCACTCAATTCAAAACTTTTTTACGGACAGGTGTTGTCTTGAAATAGTCTTGTTCTCAGGGTGCGTTATAATGCTCGCATCGTATATACAACATATTATATTAAAAACATATTATAGAAGTAAATTCTTGGGTTAAATAAAGCTTCTAATCTATGATATGCGAATGCAACGCATAATGTTTATTTAATGGTTTTCAATGATCTTCCAGGACCATTGCCGTAGCAAACCAATGCAATCATCTAAAAATAAATGTAAACTATACTATGAGATCCTCGCATTTTTAAAACTTTAAATGTTATACATTCTTTACATATATTTTGCCTGTTTCACTAGAAAACTCTGTATCTAGCCGGGTAAAATTTACAATCAGAACTTGATTAGATGCACTGTAGACAAAATACAAATTGGTTAAAAAACTGATTATTCATTGTCTACACTCTGCCATAAATAACGATAGTTTTCTTGGAATCCTGATTAACTTAATATAATAAGATACCTGGCAAACGACGTTCAAGGTGTCACTTTGTTTGCAATGAGTGTCCCATATCCAAGTTTTAATCACTGTTTCCAATACTATAGTTACTTAAATATACGGGGTTACAGGTTAAGTCGACCTATTAAGGGCGTGTAGTTTACATTGTTTTAAAAAAAATAACATCAATATTTTTACTATTTTCAAACTAAGCTAAACGCTTGTGCTATGAAAATAGGACTAATTGCTGGTCTGGAGTGACATTTGAACCCGCCACCTTTGGATCACGATGCGAGAGTCCTAACCGCAAGACCAACAAGCTACTTTGTTTGTTTCTGACTGATTTGACTATGAAACACCCTATCCTTAATCTAACCGTTTTCTAGATATTTGAATTTAATTGTTTTTTATAATTTAAATACCTGATTTTCGGCTAGTAGATCACTTAGGTCTCCTCGCAGGAAATTTTGTACTTCTCGCCTTACTTTCTCCCCGACAATTTAAATGGGGATCACTACTAATCGTCTGCAACGACTTACGTACAATATTGATTATTTAGGCCATAAAGCATCTTATTTTACATGTAAAAATCAAATAATAGTAATAATAAGACTTACACATTTCAAAAGAAGACTCGAAAACGGTTAGATTTAGGATAGGGTTGTTTCATAGTCAAATCAGTCAGAAACAATGTAAACTACACGCCCTTAACTGGAATAGGTCGGCTTAACCTGTAACCCTGTATATGGATCATATTAGACTTACGGACCAACAGCGTGAGTAGTTTTTGAAAGGGATAATAATGTACAAGCAGATTTATAGTCTGAATATTATATCAATGATTGTCTTCAATAACTTTCTTACGGGTGGGTTTCAACCAAAAAATATAACATATAAATGCAGACGGAGGGTGACGAATTTTCATTTTCGATTTCGAGTTTAAATCATTTTATTCATAAACGCTATCATCCGTTTGGATCTCCACTATTTAAATTATTTGAAATGGAGGGTAATAAAGGGAAGACGGACATTGCTATGGAAAGTAATGACCTTCTTAGAAGCTTTTCAAATATGTTTTATTATACTTTGTAATACACACACAATATGAGTTATTAAATTACAACTATAGTTTCGAGAGGAGCAGTCCCTCTCATCATCAGGTATAGATAATAACTAACTTAAATACAAATAGATTGATAAATTTTGTATTTAAGTTAGTTATTATCTATACCTGATGATGAGAGGGACTGCTCCTCTCGAAACTATAGTTGTAATTTAATAACTCATATTGTGTGTGTATTACAAAGTATAATTAAACATATTTGAAATTATAATGTTGCACCACGAAGTATCTGCCAAATCTTTCAATGATATTCTTAGAAGCTATTTAACCACTGTCTAAGTATCAATTTGTGAGATACAAAACAAAAATAATGTATGTGGGAACGCCCATCCAGGTTGAGTACCCGGATGCCTTGGGTAGCAACTAGTGTGAGAAGTTCCGGGTAGTAACATAACAGTTAAATAAAATGTTAACCGGTTGACTGCGTTGGAAACATAGGGATATTATTGAATGGAAAGCTTTCGCCAAGGCACGTTACAGCTATTGAGAAATCATAAAAATTATTTTTTCTCCTTTCAAACTACGAATCGAATAAAACTTTCGCAACTCTCTTTTGTAAAACCAGGCGCAATATAAATGTACGTAAGTACAGAATAAACTTCTCAGACATTCGGTTTGCCTAGCTGGTAACGACTTTCTGCAAGATTTGAGCAGGGTTCTATGTATTCCGTAGAGACCTTACAAACGCCGCAAACTCGCAGACCGCTCTGATAATGTATCAACATTTTAAACAATTGCTATATTCGCAGTGTTCCTAGAATACTTTGTGTGAGGTGAATTATATTTATTTATTCATTAATAATAAACGGCAAGTGGGCTTTTACATTATATACAAGAAAATTAAAACTATTTTTATATACCTAACATAAAACAAGTTTTACAGTAAATAATTAAAAATAATAATATAAATAGAACATATTTAAGATAAATTAACAATATATTATATAAACGATGATTAGTACACAGGCAAACAGAAACAATTACGGACGTTTAAAATAATATGACGATAATTAAACCAATATACCAGATAAATAAAATAAGAAGATAAAATAAACCAAAAAATAAGTATGAAAGATAAAATCATAACATATTTAAAAAGGAAATGAACAATAATTGGGATACTTTAAAATAAATAAATATATATTGTTCATGGAGAACAAAACATAAATAAAAATTTAGTCCTGTAAACTGTAATTAATTCCATCGGTATATTCTAAGTCTAAGTAATTCTTTAATTCGGGTGTGCTCCTACAACGAAAAATGTCTACAAATTCCGAAAATTGTTTCCAAGGCGATGCATGCGTGTTAACGGTGAATTTAATGTATATTATACATATTTATAAATCTGGTATTTCTTCTGGGTTAGATCGCGTTCGCAATCGTGGCATACTTGAGGACGCGCTATTTTCTTGATTTTGTCTCAAAAGTTACTATAATTGAGTTATTATAACCAATATTCGGCAGTTCAAATATAAAACCAGTAAACTTCAATAAGTTCCAAACATTAAATAAGTTCAAAAGTTAACTTTCCCTTTAAATGGGAAAATTAAAATTTCTTTAGTACTTGACCGACGGGCAACGGATTTGAGGGTAAGTCGAAGTTGATGGTAACCAATCCATCGGGAGATCCCAAAAGTACGGCTGAAATGAGAAGCAGTGAACGTCTGTCCCACATGTTAATGGCGACTAAATGGTGGGCGTGGCAAGTCGACGTATTGGGGTACCAGTCGCGTACATCATATCTAATGGGTATCCAGACTCATTAGTTTAATCCGATAATTGACCGTAAATGGGCAATGATAGCGTATGCAGCCCTAGTTAGTTGCGTCACTCTGGTTCCACGTCTGATGACCATCGGTGGTTAAAAAACCATATAGTCAAATCAACCAAAGCTTCAAGGACACTACCCTGATGGGTGATCCGGACATCATAAAATGAGGCGGAGGAAAGCCAGTCTGGGTTTGAAAAAATAAGAGCCCTTGGAATCTGGGAAAATAAAGGCGACCTGTGAACTGAGAATATGATAAGACAGGTCGCGGCATAATTCAGTAATAAGATTTCTGTACCAATGTATTAATTATTTCTTATATGTGTACGTATATTTTAGTTCGTTATTTTTATGTCTCTATATTACAGTTCTACCCATGTTATGCTGGTATTTATTTATTAATTTATTTAATTTATGGTACAAATACAGTTCTTATATATAAATATCAGATTAAACATTTTTTTTAAATACTTGGTAGTCATGTAGACCTCATCAGTGAAGAGAAGCTCTTGAGTTTGATGAGGGAGCCACAGTTCTTATTCCTTGCTATAATATATTAGTTATTTTATTAAAATACGCAAATTGAATTTGAGAAAAATATACAATTTCAGACCCTGCCTAAATTACTCCATTTTATGTGTATTTACCAAAGTTTTACACCGTAATATATATTGCACAACACCTAAGTGCACGTTCAGACACAGCGGGAACCGCGCGGTTTCCGATCGCGTGGGACCCGCCTCCTACATAAATAAGACCCGCGCGGATCCCACGCGATTCTGAAACTGCGCGGTTCCCGCTGTGTCTAAAAGAGCCTTAAGTGGTTCGCAACGTTTCAGGAATCTGTAAAATAATTGATTTACAGTATTAGTTGAAGTTCCGCACAAAATATAATTTATTCATTATCTTGCGAAAACAACTTTCCCGGATTGTTTTTCGATTTTCAGGCCTTACATTATTTCTACTTATTGTACACCTGCTTTTATTTAAAATAATTTTGTCTAATTTTTCGTCATCTAAATCGCAAGGAACATTTACTATAACAAATCGCTATCATACTAATACTGCTGTGTATGTACGGAAAGTGATATGTTTTCTCTTTACACTCTAATCCTAGACAGGATTCCTGAATCGTTGCTAATTTAATCATTTTTTCTTCGGACATAAGTCCCGATAACAATTACAATTTTTCATACCCATTATCACAAGTTTTTCCTCTCCATTTCCGAAATCTGCTTTTCAGTGTCACAAACCCGAATAACTTATCGAAATGTTTCACCAACAAGCACGCGACCTTTTTTAAAATCTCAATTTTCTCCATCTGAGAATTTCGTTCAACAAGTTTCAGAAGCGACAACTGTCGCGCGATAGTTTCAATAACAAAAAAAACCTCTGCTGTAAGTCGAGACCAAACGGTGCTATGAAACTTGTCCAATCATTTTTATTTGTTACTGTTAGAAAAACGACCTGAAATGAGTTCTGGAGGGAAAAATTAAAAGATTTAGCGCACGAGAACCTTCTAGCAAAGTTTTTGAAATTTGGCGAAAAGTGAAGTTTGAAAACAGTTTAAATAGTTGCTCGATACTAACTAAATAACTATTTTTAATATGTATTAAAATGTTAATTTAATTTCCCATTGTTTCCTTTACTTCCAAAAGATGAAATGCTGTGCATTTTGGACCCGATAAAATATATTTTTATAACATTTTCATATACGTTTTTCTTCATCAATTCACTCATTATTTTATTTTATTTTTCATTTATTGGTTTTCTTACAGCCATATAATTAATAAATCTTGAAAAAAAACAATTATTGATGTACAGAGCCTTGGGCCAATGACAAGAAAACACATATATACAAGAATATTATACCAGGATCGATTAAAAAATAAGAAAAAACAATATGTCAAATAGTGAGTTTGTGTGGGTGTGTGTATTTGTGTTTTTTTATGTGTCCGTGTGTGTACGCGTTTTTAAGTGTTCGTATGTGTGTTCACATGTGTGGGAAGAAAAATTTCATCGCTCGAGTTTATACGTAAGGGATTTTGTAAACTGCTCAAAGCTTAAATATAAAATATCGAGATCTGCAAAGACCGTGTTATAGGTATCTAGAACTCTGTTAATACAGTTTTTATCGTGGTTTGTTCTTCAATGATTAAAAATCTAATTTTTTAATTTTGGAAAAAACAAATTGTAAAAAAGGCTGTGAACGATTTTGTATGTTCGCTCCATAAAATGTTTGAATTTTACGGCTGTGCCGATTACCTTGTGGACGCAGTCGACAACAATTTAAATTGTCCTGTATTGAGGAATTAACAAATCAGGAGCGAATGTAGATCTGTTTGTAGCATTGTGATAAAATAATGAAAGGATTGATGAGTTTTCTCGGGGATGTGCAAGGTAATAATGAAGGGTTGATTATAACGCCAATGTATGAAACGAACGAAGGCAACAGAAGACGTCCAGGTTCTTACCTGGCATGATCACATAGACCATATATTTGGATATATTCTAAACTAACTTTCTGATTGATTGAATTCACTAATTTCAAACCTAAAAATTCAAAATTAAGGGCATCACAATGTTGTACATAACTGTCAAGATAAGGATTCCCTAATAAAAGCTCTACACCCTGCCGTCCTGAATTCGTAATGCAGTCACAAATAAATTATTTCTTAGATTCCTACAAGTCACATATTCCATTAGACAATCCCAACTACAATTTTAATGCAATTTTATTTATTAGACAATCCTAACTATATTTTTATTTTACCTATCACAGATATACTTATTCAAGTTTTTGTACGTATGTACTCAATTATATGTATATGTATTGTATTTTGTATATTTATATGTTACCATGTATGTTTTCTTACATACATTACCTAAGTTAATTATTTATAAAATTTTTCAATTACATTTTGTTGACTGTTTTTATTTTGTTTTCAAATATATTTACTCATGCTGTAAAAGCCCCTTGGGCGTAAATAAATAAATAAATAAGGAAATAACAATATTGCTTAGTTCAGAATGCGACCGATTGTCCTGTTAGTACTTTTTATATAGTCTTGCCGCCAGTCGCCAACGGCACTTGACTAATATTTAGACAAACAAATTTAGCCGTTTTTGTAAATATATGCAATTTACACTGTCCTTACTGGCATGTAGCGTAATATGAAGATCATCCTTAAAAAGCATTGCTTGAATAAAAAAGTAATTGATTGAAGTTTTAAAAACACCGAAGTTAAAAAAATCGCAGCTTTTAGGGTTCGAACGGCTACGGCCGGTGACGCAAATTTTGTGGATATTGCGGTAATTATTAGAAAGAGTTGTATAATGCAATATACATTAATTAATTTATATTATTCAATTATTATTCTCGTCGAGTTTTTCCGACTTATTTTGTTCTACCGTTTGTCCGTAAAGAGTTCATTGAAAAACCATTCCCGAAGTTGTCCCTAACCAGCGCCGTCGCAGGTTGCATCCAAGTTTTCCAAGTCCGTGTTGTACTTCCGCTAAAACAAGTCGATGGGTGACAGATTTAGTCTGTTTTCTTTTTAAAGGAACTTGTGGGCGGGAATCGAATTCGAAAATCCGATGTTTACGGTTTATCCCGCTTTTGTATTCACGGGATTAACTCCGGTGCTATTTTGTATCGCTAGAGACGTCTATACGACTAACAATATCTACACCGACAACTTTTATGCGTCTCTTTGCATATCTCTAATTACGTTATACGGGGTGTCTCTTAGCTAGTAGTAAAAAAAAACAAATTTGTGGGGAATTTTTTATATTTAATTTTGAATTGAAAATATTATTTACACTTGAAATTTCGGTGAAAATATTTATTTAAAATATTTACACTTGAAAATTCAGATGAAATTTCAACTGTTAGGGAGATAAAAAATCGCATTTTTTTCAAAATTTCTGATTTATTTTCTGTAAAACATTAGACTGTAACTTATGAGTAAATATAATAATGGAAATTCATTCGCTTTT
>JADDOH010005093.1:0-89963 GCA_016648135.1 Agrypnia vestita
GATGAAAATCTTTGAAATTTGCTTGAAATTCGGTACATTAACAGCGGGTAACGTTCGGGTGGGGCTGGGGGCGCGATCCTCGGCGGGGATGAGAATTCTGGAATTTCCAGAACACAGGATCAGCCAACATGGATACATAGGAATGCCTAACGGCTGAATTCCAGGATGTCTCAACTTGATTCAACACTGACCATCGTAAAAATTTTGGAATTTATTCATCATTAGCATACATTATATTCTCATGAAATTTTCATTTTACTTTAATATAATATTAATTTGGACGTTACTGCACAATGTTCAAATTATGTTTATTTTTAGTTTCTATGACATAAACAAAAAATACAATATTGATATCTTAGTTTGTAGGAAAATAGTAAAACAATATAATTGTCAAAAATAAATGAAAATAATATTCAAAATATTTAAGAATTATTAAGCAAAAAATAATTACAATGTAAGTTATTTAAATTTACAATTCGGAAATAAAACATTTACAACAAACCTAATAACATATCAAAATTACCAGCAGGAGGTTTACCTTAAATTTAGTCAAACTTTATAATATATCTACAAATTCACTGTACTCATTGCCAAATCTTTGTAGACAGAGCAATGATGAGTTAATATGGTAGTTGGTTAAATGAACGACGTTTTGAATGAAGTAATTTCTAATAGAGAATCATTTTTTAGCCGAGGCAAGATAAGACGAAAGTTAGTGGGTCCTGGACCATACGAGAAGAAGAACGGAAGTAGGTTGCGTGCAGAGGAAATTAAATCACTTAGAGAAAAATTGTTAGATAATGTAAAGTTGATCTTAACATTCATCAATGTAGCAAATAGGATCAAAAAAGAAGCTGTGTAAAGGAAAGAAGCATGCCGTTTTACTCTCTCTGCATACCCAACGCGGAAATGGTGGAATCGAACTTCCAACTTCATACAAAAAAAAGCAAACAAAACAAATTAATTGTTCGCCAGGAAATTTTTGATCGGTTTACACAATCCAGACATTTTTTTTTACCCATTTCTTGAAATTGAGAAATTGTACGAAACAATTTTGAAAAATGTCTTTTGAATTTATGAGCTACCTATAAGGTTCATCGAAACTCGACGATAGGAGTCTACGTATAAGAAATATATTATTAATAAGAAAACATTTTGTATAAACCACTAATTTATTGAATTATCAACATATTTCGGGGCCAATGGTGCCCTCATCAGGACACAACGTGTACCTAATAAAAATTAAAATTTGAAGTATAAACATTAACAAAAACTGAAAGTAAATATATGACAGATAAATAACTAATTCAGAAACTAAAATGTTAAAATAATTCTAAAATGTAACTATTTGAAAAAATAGTTACATTTTAGAATTACTACAAGTTTACTAAAAATTCTACAAGTTTTACCTATATCAAAATGATTAAGGATTTACAGTTGGATAAATTAGAAATTTTAACAATAAGAAAAAAAGTTAAAAGCAATTTAAAAATTATAAATAATCAGGTCATTTTTGCAAATTGTTATAGTTCCTAAAAAGTTATTCATCTCCCAAATATGTTTTGCTCATTTTGTTAATTTTTCTTATTGTTTTTGTTAGTTTCTATACTTCGCTTTTCAATTTATTATATCCTGTGAAGGCCCCGAAATATTTTAATTAATCAATACATCAGTGGTTTTTAAAAAGTATTTTGTTGTTAATTATATAAGTAATTTTACCACAAAGTTATTTTTCAGTTATTGACGAAATCATACATTTTCACCAAAAAGGTAAGGTTCATTTTTTTACTAATGCGGTGGTCACTCTTTCGCAAATTGTATCTTTTTTATCTGTTGTTGCATTTATGTGTTCTTTCATTGTCTTTGACTTGCATAAAATCGCCTAAAGTCGGAGCCGGAGTCGATAGATTTTTTAACGATACAGTCCAACATCAGAACTTTTTGAAGTATATTTGTCAGTATGGTAAATACTTCGTAGGGAGCATATTGAACATTATTATAATGATTAATAACCTTTTCATTGAAGATTTTAGAATTGTTATAGCATCATGTATACATCGTTATGCTAACGGTACATTAGGTACTCATCCACACATGTCGAAGCTGTAATTTTAATGGTTTTAATTGGAAAGGTAGAATGTATGTTTAACGAAGGCTCTTACAAATTATCGGAATAACAATGATTCATAAATATAAGTTAATGCGTCTCGTATTACGAACGCCCTCGTTATTACCTAATTGCCTGTTAATAAGCGATATTCATTGTTTAGTTCGGCGCAAGTACGTGCGGCGTTCAGAGCGGGGTAATATTAAAACGATAAACAATGGCGGTGGTAGTAACACACAGCTTACAATTGCGTTAAATAATAATCGGAGGTATCCGCATGCACGACCGACAACACCGCGCATGCCGGATTGCGGGGCGGCTAAGTGATACGGAATTTAATAATCCTAGAGCGGTAAATTAAGCCCCGCGGTAAATCTTACCCCCGCCGCGGACCGCTGCCCGCGCGCGCAGCCAGCATTTGGCAAGGTCCGCGATGCGATCGAAGCCTCAAATTAAATAGTTCCCCGCAAACCCCGGCTCGGTGGAATGTAATTGTATGATTATTTCACATATTTGGACTATTATATTAAGCATTCGAGAATATCCGGCCGCTCCAGACGCAATAACTTACGGGGCCATCGTTCCGCGAATTTATAATACCTACCCCTATCGGCGAAACCGAGCTCTAAATTATATCGGAGTTTCCAGATTCGGATAACCGTATTATCGGTTGGCCGCTCGGGGGTGTCTCCGCCGGGCCACAGTGGGGAAGAGCTAACAAAAGTGGGACAAAAATATAACTAAATGATGTTTAAATGGCAAAAATTGTTCTGAATTTTCTATTGGTAATGGATCATTCTTTTGATATTAATGTGGGTTAACAGTTAGACAAATAATAAATATTAGAAGTTAGGAAGAGTGTTATTAGCAAATTTAGTATTATAAATTAATAACCAAATACTTTTGAATATAGTTTCCTTTTTAATTTGTTTTCCCTTATGTTCTTGATTATTTAATCAACTTCCAATCGCCGTCAATCGCCGAGAGGTTTTGCACTACTATAATATGGGCTCCATATAAAAGAAGGAGTGAATGACAGAACGAGATGATAGTACCAAAATTCATCCTGGTTACAATTTTATATTTATGTTCTGTTTTTTTTATTGTCTTTACTTCGAATTTTAATTTTTAGTATAAGTTGTATCATTGACCCCGAAACGTGTTGATAATTCAGTAAATAGTATTTTTATGCAAAAATTTTTCTTTTTGTTAATAAATAAAACTCTTTTAATACATTTATTCAATTCGCATATTAATGCGCATATAAAGCAGTCGCAGGTACTAAAAATATGTAATGTAAAGTAAATAGTTTGTTCAAATAATGTATATCCTTTCATTTTTTCGTTCAAGAAAATGAAGCACGGGAGATTTCCTTTGGTAGAGATGCGTAGGGGACATGTATCGAAATTTCACGGATAAAGGATGGTAAAACTGCTTCGAAGGTGGCCGTACATCGGTGAACAGCGTACCGCGATGCGTTAGGGCCTCAATATCAGAGCAATAATACAATGCTTTATTTATTTACAATTTCAAAATTTAAATTTTTCATTTTCACTATCAAAATTTTTGACACTAAAAAATAATTTTCAATGTATCAAATACGTACTACGTAAATTTAAGGATATTCGTAAACTATTTAACAAAATATAATCCATAATTAGCAGAGTAAGTATGAATTAATAAAATATTTTTTTGTTCGATTTTGTGGCTTGTTGGCCTGCAGTTTGTTCAGTCTCGTCCCACTGTGCAGTCTGGCGACTTTGTGCGAAGAAAATTATTATTTTGGCAATGTTTTAGCAATATGAATTCCATTGCTTTCCTATTTCAATTTACACGCCAAACCTCGCACCCCGAAAGAAAAGTGCTACACATGTCAAAATATTTCACAAAAAATTCAATTCCAGTCTTTGCATCATAAACCAGTGAAAAAAGTACATTTTATTTAATTTTGGAATGTGTCGATTTAATGTCGCTTCATTTAGTAAATGCAGTCAAATAGAAAACGAGTTCTATTTCGGTTCAAAAATTAATAACTCTTTTATTTCTCAAGATATTTTAATAAAATTTTGCACAAATTAGTGTAGACTACAATGCTTCAAATGAAATAATTTTGAATAACACTTTTACATTTTAATATAATTATGTAATTAAAATAATGTTGAAAACATTTTAAAAAATGACTTTTATCACATTTTTCCCAATAATTTCGGCACTAGCAAATATTTGCAACTAAATTGTATAAATGTTTCTTATAAATATCTATACTATAAATTGACATTAAATGTTAAGCGTGAGGAGACGTAGGTTACTGACAAATGTCTCGATGAACTAAAAAAAATAAAACCTGATTTTACTGTCTTGTCATTTAAACGTAAATTTTAACATAAATTCAAAAACATTTTAGTATTTCTAAAATTCTTAAGAAATGAGCTTTTCAGAAATGTATAATACTCTATATCTTTTCCTACAAATTTTAACAATAAATTAACTTTTAATGTGATATAGTGAACAGACTTGACATGGACATCTAAGTGGGTAAGCACTTTATGGATTTATTAGGTATATAATATAATAATTATTATTATTAGTTTTCGAACACGATATAAGTAAAATTGTCATTTTTATAAATAAAAATGAAAGCAATTTTTAATTTTGTCATGATAATTTTTTTATATATTATCATTTTATATATTTTTCCCTCGAAAGGTTTATTCTAGAGGTAACGAGAAACGCGTGGAACGTTTCAAATTATTCTACAATGTCTGTTACTATAAAAAGAAAGGGGTAGAATTCTCTCGAGAGATAACGCGGTCATGGATGGATGAGTGACCCCGGATTGCGTGCGTAACAGTGTGCGGTTCCGGTTGACTGAGCGCCATCGCGTGACATCGCTGTTTATTTTCAACACTCAGTAGGTACCCAGCGTCACTTCAATATAATTAAAAAAAAACAAACTTATATTATTTAAATGTTAAATTAAAAAATATATTTTCGGCCAAAAAATTTTTGCTTCACTCTCCAAATAAAAGATGGGTGTTTTCTTTATAAATACATATAACAGAATTTTGTTGTTGAAGGAGGGAAAGCGCCGACGATTTAATTTGGACAGTGATACAAAAAAATTTGGCAGAATTTTTTTTCCTGTTTTCACGTAGCAGGAAAATTCTCCAACGCATAAAGATAATAAAATGAATAATATTGAAAATTTACAAATAAAAAGTAATTCGAACTCGGGTATATTTGCTAAACAATATCAAAATCATCAAATTACACTTCACAATTCACACAAATTAGGTATAAAGGCAAATCAAAATATATGTGACTTAGTTTGACCTCCAGGTTCCCTGTTCTTAGGTTTTCACGGCCACTCAGAATCTTCAAGTTTGTGTTTACTGGGGTATTATGCCGTGTTGTTACGACCTTTCGGGCCGACGTTTCGGATCCCATTGCAGGGTCCATCATCAGGGCTGATGTGTTGTCTTGAATGTTGGTGTTGTGGTTAAGTATGGCTTGCAATACCGTGCCGAAGTCATGATGTGTTGTATTGTGTTGTATGTATGATTCATCTGATCACTGTCTGATCACTGTCTCTGCGGAGTCTGCGACGAGAATGACTTTGAAGCGCCGGATACCAAGATGTTTTTAATTTGAGACCATCATCTCTATTAATGTTTATCGGATGCCCTGATCCAGCCCTGATGATGGACCCTGCAATGGGATCCGAAACGTCGGCCCGAAAGGTCGTAACAACACGGCATAATACCCCAGTAAACACAAACTTGAAGATCCAGGTTCCCTACCAACAAAAAAGTATTTTAAAAAAAGTGAAGATTAATTGTGATTAATTAGTACAAAGAGATCTCATTCGGTGACGGTACCCTTGAAATATTATTCATGCTAAATTAAATTAATCAAAAATCAAGCTAAATTAAAAAGCGAAATTTAAATACACGTGCTCATACCTATATAACAATTGTGCGAACGTGTAATACGTGCCTATTATTAACCAAACTCGCAATGCTTACGTAAGCCAAGGACTGTCGCGCGTCGCTTGATAGATACTTTGAAACTCACGCGCTCTAACCAGTACAGTGACGTATATCTTGGTTTTTAATTTTAAATTGACTCCGTATGTTGAAATTATTTTTTCTGTAGTTTCTTAAGTTCAAGTTTAAGGATATTATATTACGTCATACACAAAGACCATCTATCAGGTTCAATAACGACGGTTGATAGTCTGTTTTTTTATGAAATAAAGTAGAGTTTACAAAAATATTAATGGTGTATATGATTTTCTGATGTAATATTCATATCTCGCAATCAGCCAGTTACAATTACTGATGTTTTCATAGCATTTAGGCACCGTTAAAATAATTAGTAAACTTTAATACTAATATATAATGAAACACGATTACTGGTTTTCGAACAGACTGACATTTTATTATCTTGAAACAAACCTACATAGCACTTAGTTTCCCATAACTTTACTAGATGGCGCTAGGTGTAGCATATTAAGTATTTTGTTATCATAAACTAACACCACCACTTAACAAAATAATAAAAAAGACAAAAAAAATTAGGTATGCAACATAACAATACCCATCTTGCTCATAAATTGATAATGTTTAATCTTGCTTAAACTTTTTGTTAGTATATCTGCTGGCATTTCAGAGGTATTTAAATATTCTAAATTTATCAATTTATTTGCAACCGCTTCCCTTATAAAATGAAACTTGACATCAATATGCTTAGTACGCCTATGATGAACACAATTTTCAGAAAGTTTTATAGCACTTTGGTTGTCATTATACAATTTAATAGGTTTATTTCCTCTACTTATTAGTTCATTTAACAGGTTTTTCAAGGATATGGCCTCCTTACTTGCTTCACAAGTAGCCATGTATTCGGCTTCTGTACTAGATAAAGCGACTGTCTGTTGTTTTCTACTTTCGTGAGATATTAAACAACCTGCATATATAAAACAATATCCGGTGTACGACTTACGATCTAAAATATCTGATGCCCAATCAGCATCAGCATAACCAACTATGTCTAAATCATTCTTTTTATATATTAAACCATAAGATTTGGTAAAACTCAAATATTTTAAGACTCTCTTGGCATGCTTCCAATGTGTTTCAGTGTTGCAGTTATTAAATTGGCTTAGGTAACTAACACAATATGATATATCTGGTCTGGTTAGAACAGAAAGATACATTAAACTGCCTATAAGCTGTTGATAAGGAAACTTGGAATGTACTTTTTCTCCTTTTTCAAGCTTTAAATTACTCTCCATAGGTGTCTCTATATTTTTGCAATTCTCTAAGCCAAATTTACATACTAACTTATCTATAAATTTTTCTTGACTAACACAAATACTATTTTTCTGTATTTTAACATCCATACCTAGACACTGTCTCAATTGACCTAAGTCTTTTAATTTGAATTTTTTGCTTAACTCATTTTTTAAATATTTTACATCATTAGTACAATTTGAAAATATGAAAAAATCATCTACAAATAATGCCACAAATGTTTTATAAGTTTGATATGATTTTACAAATAAACATTCCTCATACATTGACTTTTTATAGCCTAATTCCTGTAAAACCTCATCGACTCGCTTATACCAAGCCCGTGCTCTCTGTTTTAGTCCATAGATGGCTTTTTTTAATTTCATGACTTTATCAGCATTAATATCATAACATTTCAAATTTTGAGGTAATTGCATGAAGACAGTTTCGTCTAGATGACCATTCAAAAATGCTGTATCTACATCTAAATGGGTTATATTAAGGTCTAAATTAACACTAATAGCAAATAACAATTTTAAAGTTGAGTATTTGAGCACTGGGGAAAAAGTGTCTTTATAGTCAATGCCTTCCCTTTGGGTAAAGCCTTTTGCAACTAGTCTAGCCCTATATCTCACTGTGTTATCACTATTTAATTTCTTTTTATACACCCACTTACACTGCACAACTTTTCCGTCACTAGGTTTGTCAACCAACTCCCAAGCCTCGTTCTGATGGAACGATTGAAGTTCTTCTTCCATGGCTTTGTTCCATTCTTCTCGTTCTGATCCTTTCATCACATCCTCATATGTAAGAATGTTTTCATGCATGTCCTCATTTCCCTGACATATATTACTGAACCCATACCTTTCTGGTAGCCTTCTAGTCCTTTTTTCCATGTCGAAAATGGTCGACTGCAGATTTTCTGACTCGTCATGATTTGACTTACTGTCAGAGAATTCGTCTGAGTTGGAGGTACTTAAGGTATCATCTGGTACATATGTAATATCATCATCATCATATGTCATATCTGTGAAATCTTTACTTGTCAGAGTATCTTTTTCACTCGGATCAGTTTTATTTTCTTCCACCACTGCTTGTATCACATCTGAGTCTTTGATTTTCTCCATGATAACAACATCTCTGCTGGTGATAATACGTTTGGTCTTCGGATTGTAAAGCCTGTAACCCTTAGTATTCTCTGGGTAACCAATCAGGATATGTTCTTCAGCCTTTCTGTCCCATTTAGTCCTCTTTGCTTTTGGAACATGGACCATCACAGGACTGCCGAATATCCTAACATGGCTGAGATCTGGCTTATTACCACTCCATAGCTCATAAGGTGTTTTTTGTAATCCTGATGCCAAAGTTCTATTCCGTAAGTAGACTGCAGTATTCACTGCTTCAGCCCAAAACTTTTTATGGAAATTAGCCTCAAACAGAAGACACCGAGCTCTCTCCACCACTGTTCTGTTTAATCTTTCACACAGGCCATTCTGTTCCGGTGTATGTGGGTTCGTCATTTGATGCACAATACCATTTTTCTTCAAAAAATTATCAAATTCTGACGAACAAAACTCTCCACCATTGTCTGTTCTCAATACCTTTAGTTTTCTGCCTGTCTGTGTTTCAACCAGAGTTAAAAACTCTTTAAAATACTTAAAAACTTGATTCTTGGCTTTAAGGAAATAGACAAATGCCATTCTAGTATAGTCATCTACAAAAAGCAGAAAATACTTGGCTAGTCCAATAGAAATTTGTTCCATGGGTCCACAGACATCCGCATGAACAAGTTCCAGCACATTTTTACACCTTGAGCCCTTGTGTGAAAATGGTAATCTCGACTGCTTCCCTTCACAACATGTGATGCAGTTGGACATATCAAAATCCGCCTTATCCGGGTATGAAATTCCTTTCACAGCACCATTCTTCATAGCATTCAGAGTTTTACTGTTAATGTGTCCCAACCTTTGGTGCCATATTTCACTAGTCACATTTGTCGCTGAGCACGCAAACAAATGTTCTGACTTAATATTCAATCTATACACTCCATTCACTAAATTTGCTATTCCTACCAGTACATTCTGTCGATTGCGTATGTAGCAAACGTCTGCTTCAAAGTTAACAATGTTTCCACTTCGAATCAGCTGACTTACTGATAACAAATTGGTTGATAGGTTAGGCACGCATAAAACATCTTTAACAGGGATATCAAACTCAGAATTGTCCACTATGGTCGTAATCATCGTATTTCCTGAGCATATAACTGGTATTTTGTTTTGATTTGCAATTACTATGTCTTTTACTTTGTGGTTGAGCGACACATTCTGCAAACAACTTTTATCGGTAATCATGTGCGAGCTTGCACCCGAATCTACGTACCAATCGGAGTTTTTGAATGTTCCATTCAAAAATATTGCACTAAATGCATTACTTTCGCTTTTATGCTTTGCTTTATTGGGGCACTTATTCATAAAATGACCGATCTCGTTACATTTATAACAATGGATTGTTTTGACAGATCTCGAAGATGTCGGCGGTGACGCTTTTGATTTTGGCTTGTAAACAGGGCTGCCATTTTTCTTGCTGTTTCGGTGCTGCCAACCTTTCGACAAAAAAGCACTATTTGTTCCAGAACTGTTAACTTCCGAACTCATGTCCAGTAATTTTGACTTAATGACATCCGTGCTGATAACCAATCCAGAATGTTCTATAGCCATTATCATAGGAGCAAACCTGTCTGTTAGCCCCGCCAACAATAAAGACCCAATCCACTCATCAGTGATCTGGAAACCGGTACCTTTGAGTTTCTGTGCGGTATCAACCATTTGCGTTACATATGAACCCATTGATTCTGAGTCTTCTAGTCGAATAGATATTAACTGACGAAGTAGACTGATGCGACGCGTGAAGCCAGAGTCATCATACAGGGCCTTCAAACGCTTCCATACACCTTGTACTGTTTGCTCATTTTTGATGTGAACATAAATTGAAGAGTCAATTGTCATAATAAGTTTAGCTTTTGCCTTTTTTTCATCCAAACTTGTACAATCTGACGATTCTAGCTTGTGAATATCCACACCATCCAACATCAAAAAATTTTCAGCTGCGAACGCCCACTCGTCATAATTTTCACGACCTTTCAATTTAGGTACATTTACGATGTAACTTCCCGCCATATTGAACAAATGCACACAGAGAATGTGGTAACAAATTGTCAATCACAAAAACAACTATTATAGCAGCGATTTATACTGCTTCTTTTTTATAATATGGTATACCGTTCACTGATTGTCCACGATAAGTAATTAAACATTAAAAAACATTTATTTAACGCGAATTATAGTCCTGGGCCCATAACCTAATGAAACACGATTACTGGTTTTCGAACAGACTGACATTTTATTATCTTGAAACAAACCTACATAGCACTTAGTTTCCCATAACTTTACTAGATGGCGCTAGGTGTAGCATATTAAGTATTTTGTTATCATAAACTAACAATATACTGCTAACATAATATTATTGTTTTTTATAAGTTTAATAAAAAAAACCAAATAAAGTAGAGTTTACAAAAATATTAATGGTGTATATGATTTTCTGATGTTAATATTCATATCTCGCAATCAGCCAGTTACAAGTTACTTATGTTTTCATAACTTTTAGGCACAGTTAAAATAATTAGTAAACTTTAATATTAATATATTTCTAACATAATGTTATTGTTTTTTATAAGTGAAAAATGTTTTTTTTTATTATTTAAATAATTGATCATTTACATCATATTTTTTATTTTGAAAAGAAAAACCTGCTAATCAGCGAGACCGAAATATCAAGTAATGTCAGTTTATACATGTATACATAAAGATAAACTAAATTGATAAATTAATGATCACAATTAATTAACAAAAATATTATAATACAAATTTTATTTTATTTTCTAACAAACAGATCATCAACAGGTCATTTTTGACCATAATAGATGGTCTTAGCGTAACATTAGAGTACAAAGAATAAATATAATTTAGGAAAATTTTGAATATTATACAGTTACACAATACAATTCTTATGAAAAATTTTAAATACATAATGTCTTAATGGTAAAATAAATTGTAAATAATATTCAGAACAAAATAAAGACTGTCGCAAATCAATAAGTACAATAAAGGAATGAATGAGTTATATATAGATTTACAAGGTTTTTTAAAAATACACTTTTTAAAATTAATTAATAATAAACAATATCTTAATTAATACCTCACTTAATCAGAATAAACCTTCCTTATTTATTAGTAATTCCGTTCATTTTTCTTTTAGATCTATCTTAATATTGTATTTTATTAAATTTCGTGAAAGTTTATTAAATACCATTTTTATTAGTTATCTTCGGTGTGAGCAGTACCATGTTTAAGTAGCTTGCTATCTTCAAGATACCTCGTTACCAGTTTACATCATAAGATAGCATTGTAGGCATATAGATCTTTGCTTCTTAAAACGTTTAGATATATGTTTAGTAGTACTTTCAGATGACTTATTTATTAATTTTATCGCCGAATTTCGAATACATGGTATTTTAAATATATTTTAATATATAAATAATATGATCGATTCCAGCTAGTTATTCCTATCTTATTACCGATTCCGCTAGAGATTGGTATGTAGTTTTCACGATCTATATCGGAACATAATATTTAATTTTGTGCATACATCCCAATACTTATATGCCTTTTTCCTGAGGAGACTATTCCTCGCTTGGTCGTACAAAGACCGATAAGGCAACCGGTCGGCCGGAAGTGTGAAAACGTGTTTCGATTATCTCAAGAATAAGTAACCGCTAATTTGACCGCAAACAATACATAACAAAACAAAAGTACACTGAAAAATTCGTTTAGATTCCGCGCAACGAATTTTTTAATAAACAACGGATGAATAAGTGTAAGATAGATAGGGTTCGTTCACTGCTTAGATAAGTGGTCACAGAGCTTATCATATTTACTCATAATTAGAGAAATTTACTCGTCTTTGTTTATTTTTTAAACATTTTCTTCTCGGTAAGTAAACTGTAGGCTTCTAGTAAGAATTCAGAATTTCGCAAAGTTACTTTTTATGATCCTACGCGAAATATAGACACCACTCCCCCCCTCCCTTCCCCAATTTTACCCATATTTACATAAACACGTATTTTATATAGAATTAAAAAAGTAAAAAGTAAATAAGCAAATCAACAACGAAAACCGCATAAGTCTGCAGTTTAATAAGTTAGTATTCTCATTCGTTTAATTTTTAATAATTAAACTACGCTACCTTTCTTATAAACAATATTTTGGCGTAATTTATTTCCGTTTTACAATATTTTATAAGTAAAAATAAATAAATGGTTTATTTTTCATTACTTTAGGCAAAAATTTAACTTTATACTACAATTCAACATTATGGAGACAAAGGGTATCATTTCGCACCTCTATCCAGAATTAATTTAAAAACAACATATTTTTATTCGGCGGGCTTCCGTTGTCGATCTAGGAAGATAATCATATCGTACTTGAAAGGACTGCTTGGCTGCCCTTGGTTCTTATCTATGGACGTCCCTCTACTTTCCTCTACTTCTCCACTTCCTCTATCGTGCAATATTCGCCTACATTAAATAACAGTCCCATCATGTAACATTCGCCCAATGTATCAAACTTGACCATCTTGTGTGAAAAAGCGTATGGACAATATTCAAGTTGAAATTAGATACCAGTTCAGATCTCCGGGATTGAGATTTGAGACATAAAACCTGGGCAAAGATTCGTTTAAGATAAATGTGATACAATATTAAAGTACACATGTATAATCTCGACTTTGCACATCATCCGTTGTCTTTGATTTATACTCATAATAATGATATATACTCATAATAACCCAAAAAAAATTATGACTTTGTAGATGTTTCAAAAAACATTCTAAAGTTTTCATTTATCGTTTGAATTAGAATCTATATTTGATTACAAAATACATTTCAATGAACTTCATGTCCACCTTTAAAACAACTAACCCATAAAAACCAAGTTTTTAAAACACGCCCTTTCCCATTTTCGGGTTTCGTGTCTACCAGATACGTCGGAGTATTTTCATACAACTTACTGAGTTGTATGAAAAAAACATTAAAAATTTAAAAAATCCAAAATTATACTATAATTATTAATTTTTTTTAACGAAAATTTGTCAGATCTTTTTGATTGTCGCCACGAGTCTGCTTGCAAAGTTTCAGGTCGATTGGATCACGGGAAAAGGCTTAAAAATCCATCAAAAGTTTTTTCGTCAGACAAGCAAGCAATCAGATGCCACGAGTTAAAAGAAGGGAGTAAAAATAGCTACAAATGTTATCCCAATTATAATAGTTTCGTTGTCTGTATGTCCGTCTGCCTGTCTATCTATCTGTCTGTCCCCGTAACTTCGTGTAACGTCCGTAACTTCTTTATTGAATTTTTAAAAAATAAATAAATGTTTATTCCTTAGAAATCGACATGTAAAAGTCCGTTATTTTTGCTATTTTGTATTAAAAGTGGTTATTCACATATGATACATAATATGTGGGGTATAAAAGCAAAGACAGCCATATCCAAAAAAATAAAAATAATGTTTGGAATGCAGTCACCGAGGATTACTAATTTAAAATGTACTGAATTCTAGATTTTATGTATCTATCTCTTCCAATATGTTTCCTATAAAACCTCGAATTTAGTACATTATAAATTAGTAATACTCGGTGACTACATTAATTTATTTTGGATATTGCTGCTTTTGCTTTTATACCCCATATATGTGGGGTACAAAAGCAAAGCAATATTCAAAAAAAAAATACAGTCATCGAGGATTACTAATTTATAGTATATTGAATTCGAGATTTTATAGGAAACATAGCCTACGAATTTACAAGATACGTGATTTTGGAAAGGATAGGTACATAAACTCTAGAATTTAGTACATTTTAAATTAGTAATTCTCGGTGACTGCAATTAAAACATTTTTTTTAATTTTTTGGATATTACTGCCTCTGCTTTTATACTCCATATATGTATTATTGTAGTCAGTTTTCTAATCCACATATGTTGAGATGATTTATAATAGTTTACAATAAAAGCTTTATATTATAGAAATTTATATTTGAACTCTCTTAATAACACTTAAAATGTATTCGTTTTAGATATTTTATTCTTATATTTATAATAATTGTATTAACAGTATTTTAGAAGGATAATAACGTGCTTATTAGTCTAGTGGTTAATACATTCGTTTGATGATTCAATGATTCAAATCTCATTTAAATAATAATTATATCGATTTACACGTATTCAATACATGATGCACTAATAAAATAAGATACAGAATAAGCTAGGTACTAGGTTTATTATGGTACGAAAATATATTCTAAGAAATATATAAATATATTTTTAATACAAAATAACATTAATTAATGTTGTTTTATATTGAAAAATGAATTAACAAGTTGACAGCGATGTTATTGACAGAATCATTAAATGTTTTACAGATATTTTCATTCTAAAGTTTGTAATACTCTCTTCGGACGAAACGTTATACTTCACTATGAATGAATGGAGCATATAAATATACACACGGTGTGTATAATGCCGGAACCGCACTATTCACACGATGATAAGCTGGGCCCAGGGCGTCTGGAAGCGCGCTGTTTGCTGCCGGCGCCGACTCAGACTAAGTAAGCCCTGATAAGATGATCTTATCTCATTCACAGGACTCTTTCCTGTGAAAACAAATCCTGCGGTTACCACTTCCTCAACATTAGTCATCCAATAAGCGTTAATTATTTAAATTAATGGTTGGTTGGTGTGAACTCGGGTGGGTTGAGGCACATAAATCTAAGTTAATGCCAATATATGTGTTACAGACAAAGTGTTGTATTTCGATAATGTTTACGTTAAGTAATGTAATGTAAGAGATGGTAAAAGAGATTACGTACAGAATCCCACGTAATACGTCGATGACGACAATAAGATCGAATTCTCTAGCACCTTCTACCATACTCTCTTATCTATAACATTCGGAGAACGTCTACAAACATCTGCAAACGACATTAAAGCAAAGTCTAGAATAATCTAGGAGGTTCAAAAAAACAGCCTTTTTCGTATAAATAGCCGGTCTACGCAGCGGCGCGAGAGTTTTTATCAGCGCGAAATAAGCCACGGAAGCCAGCTGGTGTGGCCAGTCTTGAGATTTAGGAGTGACGAGAGATATCGAGTGAAATAATCGAGCGAGCTTTTACCGATAATGAGCGATAAAATAAATGCGACTATTTCGAGAATTGGATAGAACGTTCTAATGAATATTAAATAAGTGTTCCATGCCATAATAAAGTGTTCATAGACGAGTGATAAATTGCATAGTGGTGTGATTTCAAGAAAAGTGTATATGACTTTGACGTTGTATTTGACGTTAAGTGACTTTGTCAATTTAATAAAATAATTAATCACTAATTAAAAAATCGATAATTAATTTCCAGTGTTTTCATTTGTCTCCCAAAGCCCGTGACAATATGTATGCACTACGAGTTAATGTATGTTATCGTATTTAGGTACATCGTACAGTTAATGTATACACAATACTAGTTAATATACACATTATCAAAATTTACACTTTGTAACACATACAAATGAGAGAATAAATATTAAAATTATTTTAATATTTATATGAAAATATGAAAAACGATTTTTATTTTGAAATTTATAATTATAATTATAGTCAAGTTGAAAATTGTAGTTTTCTTCGATTTACAAAAAAAAATGGTTCATTGAGTTAGCTTAGTTTTGATTGTCAACTGTTCGTATTATAAACATTTTTAAATTTTTTATTCATACTGATAAAAAATATGTATTAAAAAATGGACACATGGTAGAACCTCTGAGGAGTTGGGTCGGTTGAGGTTGTCTACGCGGTGGTCTCGACCGGCTGAATAATGTATTATTTACCATAAGACGTGACCAGCATTAAAGCGCGAAAATTTAAAATTTCTTCAGAATACTTCGATCTTTATCTGGCATTCCAAATTCAAATTCAATTGATGGATTCGAGGTCTGCGGAGATGCATATTTCATATCTGATGTATGAGGTTTATGCCTTATTTTCATTCCATAAAGCCATCATACCTAATACGAGTTCGATGCACAGTATAATTCATATTTAAAAAGATTATTGGTTCGGCTCGCAAAATCATTGGCGCGCAGTAGACATAAACCTAGGTCGTACTGTTACCGTATATATTCAGGGTGGAACAGAGCTAGTACACGATAATTTAGAGGTAGATCCCTGCCTAATTCATAGTCGAAAATGCTCAATTAATAATGTCTTAATATCAAAAGTTATGGAGACCAACGAAGTTTACATCTTTTTTCTATAATTAATTGGAGTATCATTAGTAACTTATATCGAATATTTAAATTTCATTTGCTTTAATACAAGTCAAATAAAATGATTAAAAAAATATTTTTCAAATTTATGCCTACAATCTACCATTTGTTAATTATATTAATTTAAAAATACGTACACACTGCTGATCGAATTCAGAAATTTGTTCAAAAAGACAATTACATCCATTCTTTAGAATTGTTTCCATGAATATCAAAACCGGAAGTGCACACACACACACTAACAACTTACTCGCTTCAAGACCGGAGGTACGGTTGAACCGCTGTATTATGCAAATAGCTAATGACTAGGTGCGTATTGTTAGGTTTATCGTTTATAGCAGGTGCTATACCAGTCGGTGGACAGGAAACATATGGATAGGATATCTAGAAAAAATGTTCGCACACAATATGCACGCGTTGCCCGTAAACAAAGGTTTACCGCCTTGTGTATTTGCTTTCTTTAAATAACCTTATAACAGCTCGAATTATTTATTCTAAAGTTTGAAATGATGCTTAGTTAAATAGATAATCAGTGTTTTTCATTAGAGTTTCTCCTAAGGATTGGCAGTGCCAAAAATCGATTTAAACATCATCGCTTTCACGTGAAAATAAAAGCAGTGGAATTCATTATTCAACAGTGGTAAAATAATTTAGTCAATTTATGTTATTAGTTCAAATAAATAACCACTACTCATATTTATGTCTTTATTACTCGTGAAATCAATAATCTATTTTAATGTTATTTATATACCTACACATTTAAAAAATTACAAGAGAGAAAGATTTATGTTTGTTTCATGGATTATTTTTGTCTAAATCTTGATGTGTAAGTTTCTATTAAAGTGTTAGAGATGGCATCTCATAATTTGCTTCTATCACATCAATAAACCAAACAAATCTATTGTACATACTATCGAAATATGTAATTTAAATTTCTAAACAATTCGATTTTCAATCTTTACTCCTACAGCAGTTCTGTTTTTAACTTAATATTCTCTTCTTTAATATTATTTGTTTATTTATATATTTTTTATTTTATCGTTTTAGAAATTTTTACTTTTATAATTATATCAGAACTTTTCACATTGTTTATATTTATATTGTTTATTTTTTTTATGGGATGTAACTTTTTTTATTAGATATTTTTATTTTTTTCTTTCTCTATATATTATTCTCTTCTTCTTTTGCTTCACATGTATAATCGTTTGTGTAATACTAATAGTGTATGGTAAATAAGGTCTTATCTTGTGCTGCTTCCATCTGTGTTGGCCAGTCAACACAATCATTCTGTTTTCATACACATTTTTTGTCGCTCCTCCCACCTAAATCTTGGGCGACCCACCGGCTGCCTTCCTTCCGGGGTTGCCAAGAGGATTCTTCTTGGTACTCGTTCCTCTGACATTCTTAGCACATGTCCTCACGTATGATTTCTCTATATGTAGGAGTAGTGGCTCCATGGTGAGTGTGTGCTGTATGTCGGCACTTCTCAGTCTGTACACCAGTGCGACTCTCGCTATCCCTCTTAGAAAATTCATCTCGGCAACATAGATCCTAGCTCTCACTCTCTCCGTTAGGATCCAAATTTGATGACCATATATTAGGGTGGGCCTGTACATAAATTTCAAAACAGTCATTTTTTTTACACTAAGTTCGAATTTTTCATCACCGCACTATATAGAGAATGTACATTTTTTATAACACACAAAATATTTTTGTCTCCATTTTCTAGATAGGTACCTTTTATAATTTATTTATTTTTGTTCGATTATTTGGTTTAAATGTGCGTGTTATTATTCCTCTTGGCCGATCTAATTAATAATGGAGATTTTTCATCTTTTTTTCTTCGTTTTTCGACGTGGCCCACCATAACAAGCTTCCACAAGCTATCTTTACGTAATTTCACTATCCATGGTACACATGATCTCTAACACCACATCTCAAAGTTTCGTCTTGTTTGAGTCCACGATTTCCACAACGAATGAATCAGAGATTACATAAGTCTGACTTAGATAACTTAAAATAAACGCGGTATTTCCTACCATCACTTTTAAAATTTTAAAAATCCATTAAAACCGATTTTCAGTTAGAACGACGTTAAAACACTTTTTAATTAAATTGTATTGAATCGAAAAGGTAAATAATTAATTACAAAATTTAATGATATTTTATTAAATATTCGGACTACAAAATGTGTGCAGCCAATATTTTTAGTATTATAAAGAAGATTAAAAATGCAAACTCATTTCTCACGTCTATATCATTAGAGCTGTGTTCTTTATGTACGAGCGGTTAAAATCGTGGCATCCGTAAACACTATTTAAATATCACGGTCGGTTGTCCACATTAAAAATAGGTTTATCATACTTCGGATATTGTAATCAAATTGGTCAGTCAACTTTACCGTCACAGTGTAGTTCACTTGATCCGAATAGAGAAAACAGCTCGTTTTACGGAAGAATAATTCAAACGTCCAAAGCAAAAAGTATCAAAACAAATCTATGTAGGTATTAATAATCTTTACTGGTTTAAAAATATTCCTTTTTACTGCAGCTGTGCCAGAGTAAATCAAACGTAGATAGACGGACTCCTTGTACACTGTAGTTACCCCGATTCAGTATGTGAACAAATCCAGCACACCTAATTTGTTTTTTTTAATGAGGCTGAAGGAAATTAAGCTATAAAATATTTAAAATAAATTCACATTCAAATAATACGTTGTAAATTTAATTATATGCATGCAAGAAAAACATTCATTTTTATTTTAGCTCATTATCCTGCTGGGTTTACTGCAAAATTTATTGTCTTGGTACTTTTTAGTATTAAGGCGCTTTATAGCATTTTTAGTTAATATTGAAGAGAATGCCTCTATTTGCATACATTTGTTTTTAAACTTGTGTTTAACGTAAATTTTTTTAATTGTGTTTAGCGTAACTTTAAAAAATATTAACTTTTCCGTAGACATGTAGTAACACAGCTCTACCGTGTCCATTAAACCTATAAAAATTTTAGCTTATTCTACAAAGAAAGTTTGCACGTAGAATCAGAAGAAATATATGTCCATAATTATTTTAAGACTATTATTTGAAATACTTAAAGCCCACAAATTCTTGTCGGTAACATGAGTTAATTTCTATCACGGTGTAGTGGGATCAACGAAATCGCTATTCTTGTGATTTAAATTGTATCACTGAAATTAACAATTTAGCTCTTAGAAGATATTGGCGTCTTTGCCAGACAATACGCGGTACAATTGGTTATGGTAAGGATGTAATTAATCTTTTACGTATTATTTACTTCTTCTTTCTTCATATTTTGGAACCGCTTCCTGGTAGGCCTTCAACAAGCTAAAACAACAATTTTGATTGGCCTTCATGATCATGCAAGATCCGGTCCGAAAATTTGCGAACGAGGTGGATGTAAGAATCGGAGAAGTACAATCAATTTCGATATAGGATTTAGGCTAAAAGAATGTCTTTCAACGATCGAACATTTGGGCTGAAACAAGTTCATAACTTTTTTCAGAGCAACCTTTTTCAGCATTGCATTGCGAAAGCGCTATTTTCTTACTAACTCTGCTTCCGCAAGCTACGGTGCCGGTCTCAAGCCTGGACAAATCTCCTTTCCTTTCCCTTAATTCTTAATAAATCCCTCATACCCTTTTCCCACGCACAATGATTCTTTTAATCACGATATTCCCAACTTTGACTCTAACTGACAACAATATTCGACACTCTGCGGTACTCGATCGTCTCACCCCGGTGTGTCATCGAGCACAATGCTGTAGTGTGGCTGGTAATCTGTTGACACGCAACAACTCGGAACAAAATCATGGCAAAGCTTTGCTCTCTATCTTAGAACGTTGGCAGACAAAAGAAGCATTTCAAGAATTGCTTACGGGAGTCTTTGGTGTTGTGCAACATCTTCTTTAATTGGGAATAGCTGGCGCTTGCTCGGAGTGAGTTGCGAAATGTTTGTTCTAGAGCGGATGGTATAGGTAGCGGCAGCAAGAAAAACCCCGAATAGAACGTGCGATGCCGCTCTTCATCAGCAAGACCAACCAGCAAGAGACATGATTTAACCTGCGATGTTTGTGCCTCTAGAATTGGCCTGTTCTTACACAGAAAGTCGCACCGCTGATGGAGAAAAATGGAAGACAAGGGAATCGATCAAAAGAGGTTCAGAAATGATGACGATTTTCTTATTATACGCTTAGTCTACTCTACGCTTGTCGCTATTGACTACTCTGTTCAAGAAATGACAAGAATGTTAACCATCCTAACATCGGGCGTTTCCTTTTGGGAATAAGCAGAGGGGATGGAGCACCACACTCTTCTGTCCAGTTCCGACACTCAACTCTCGCATCATCCTTAATTATATATCTTCGTCAACATATCTTAGACACTTCTAACAACACCGTATTCTGAAAAAATGGATATTGGGATCTTGATTGTTATCCCAACACTTAATAGACGAGAATAAAAAAAATGAACGAGACGTAGGTATACGTCGGTTTTTGTTACTTTCAGTTTCTATTTGAAAGAGAGAATGAAAAATAAATATATGACAGTTATCCGTCAAATGTCAAAATATAAATATGAGTCCATCGCGACAAAGACAATTTTGCCGTAATTTTACATCAGGACGCTGTGGGAGAGGGAATCAATAAGTGCTTAAAAAATAATCTTTTTTCTATAAGCTTTAAATACAGTATTAATACTTATATACATACCTAAGTCATTTAAGTCGAAACATGAGAATTGTGAGGTTACGTTTGTTAAGAACCAAGCTTCAAACCAGACTGCTTGGACAAGAAGAACCGAAGAAATCAATCCCTTTTCCAAAGGCATTGCAGACATCAGACACCACAAATAAAAGTATTTACTTTAAGAGAGAATATAAATATACAAATCTCCACGTATACCTACTTTTTTTCTCGTCTGTTAAGTGTTGGGATAACAATTTGAAAATCCCAATATTGCTATTGTCGGAATATGGCCGAATATCTAGTTTACCTAGATATACCATGTTTTTTGTGGACGTCCTCTGTTTCCGATGTCATATGTCTATTGGTGAAAAAAACATAGTTTTGGAAGCAAAATATGAAAATATATTATATCACTCGTAAGAGGCACAAAGCTTTTACCTACATGGTGTGTCAGTTAAGATGCAATTTTATAGCGATGATATATACCAAAATCCCTCTTTAAATAGTGACCACAAAAAATATTAAAGATCACATACTTGATAATAATTTTTTTTTAATACTTAAATAGCACGAAAACGAAAAAACGAAATAAAATTAAATGCAATTATATTTATAATTTAGGTACTACTTATTTCATTTAAAATATATCATCCGCTTTGTCGTTAAACACTTTCTGTACATTACGTCGGCGTAAGTGTGTATTAAATTTAGAATAAGCACGAACTTCGCACATATTACGGTCTAAAGATATAAAGGGGAAGATTTCATGATTATATTTGAAAAGACGCAAGTCTTATACATATTAGCAAATAAGGTAAAAAAGTAAATTAAAAAAATCTTTGTAAAACGACATGTTCTATAGGATATACAACAGAGGTATACTTTTTCTTTGTATTTTTCTATAATATCAGGAAAATATATCAGGGGGAAAGAGAGGGGTCAAGGGGAGGGGGAAAATGTCGTCTTTGTTACCTGCCGGGTCCTAAAGAATAAGTATGCAAAATTTTGGTCAGGTCGGACAGACGGTATAGATTTATATAGTAAATAGATGGGCAGACAGACAGACATTGAGTTTTATAGGTATTATAGATTTATAAAATATACCGATTCAAATGTACTAATATATAAAAATGCGTAACTAATGTAAAACTTATGTAAATACGAAATAGTACACATTTATGTGAATGGTTCTCTCGTTCAGGATGATTCATTAAAAATATAAATACATTACAAATTCTAAATAAGAAATTGAATAGCCTTCCCCCATGTTTTTTTGCTAGTCTAATATTTTTTTCGTAACTTCGAGCCAAGCGATATACTATAATCAAACGCAATAATTTTTTTTGTCTGTCCGTCCGTCTATTTGTCTGTCCCCGTAACTTCGTGTAATGTCCGTAATTTCGTTCGAGGCCGGAGATGAGGCTTTAAACCCGGGCCAGAAAATCAGAAGGCGGCGATGATAGCAATGTTGCCATCAGTGAGCATGTATTACCCGTCAAAAATACAGTTTATATAGGACTTACCAAAGACGCGAACCATTTCATGTTCCGTCCAATCGCCGGCAGGGGAAATATAAAAAAAATGTTCAAATATTTAGATAAAAGTCGTTATTACTACTTCAAGGGTGTCGGCTATAAATAAATAGGGAAATACTTATTATTTAGGAGCCGACACGTAAAAGTACCGTCATTTTTGACGGCTTACAACTAGTATCTAGTAGTAATAAATAACTATTGGTAACCCATACAGCATCAACATTGCAAGATTTACATCTTATGACTACGATATATGAAATGTATTTATCCATTTTCATGTATCCTTATGTATTTGTACTTCATATAGTGCATATCCTGATTATTTGCCATCAATTATTTAATATATAATTTGGAAACCTTAAACCACAAACCGCTCATTGGGGGCGGATTGCCTATATGTTATGAAGAAACCCTAAATTAACATATAAATATTTTATCTGCCTACCGTTATATTAAGCCTCAACAATATTAATAGAAATATTGCTACAATGCAGTTGTTAACGTTCGAGCCAAGTTGAGCAGAATTATTCTGAGATTCGCACATCACTAAGAAGATATGATTTATAGGCGTTCCGTACGAAGTTGTCCGGCCCATTAAAATATGAGTTGTCAACAACCATCTTAAGTGCAGATCCACCTCCTCCCCAATCAACACTAGTTTAAACCAAGTACTGTGGTGTTAGCCAGTTTGTTCCACGTCTCAATTATTGGCTGAGGGATGCATGGTTGAAGAAAAGAAAAAAATAATTAATTTGGAAGTGAATTCCAAGATTTGACATCGTATTATTTTCAAATATTTGCTAAAAATATTTTTATGTTACTCATTCAACAAAACTTTTTCTTGTTTTTTTTTATTGTGACATAACTGTTATCGGTAGAAAAAATCAATGACTTGTGTATAGCGGAGGAGTATATGTGTAGAGTAGTGATGGGTCCACTCTGTACCAATTACTACAATGTAGTACTACATTATACTGAAGCGCACACTTCACACGTTTGTAAGTGAACTGTACGCTACAAACTTCACACTTCAAACGTTACACTTCAAACTTCACACTTCAAACCTCACACTTCAAACTGCACAATTCAAATCGCACACTGTAAATCGCACATTTTAAAGTGCACGCCACAAACTTTATACTTCAAAGCAGACTTCAAATTTCATACTTCAAACTACACTTCAATCTTTGTGAAAATTTTTGGCCGATTTTTATGTAGGTTGATGTAGCTTAAACGACCCTTTGAAATCCCACCTCCCGTCAGATTTTATTTTTTGGAAAGTTGATGTAACTAAAACGACCTTTTGAAATCCCAACCCCCGTCTTTTTTATTTTTTTGAAAGTTGATGTAGATAAAACGACTCTTTCAAATTTTTTAGTACTACAATTAGGCACAATAGCCGCCCGCAGGGCCTAGCAGTAACTTTCCTGCTAGTAAGATTAAATTGGTTTAAAAAAATTCATGGGTTTGCAGCGGTGGGACACAATTGAAACATTTGAAATTAATTATAGCTTTATTTTATCACGATAGTCACTGAACACGAACTTAACTGGAGCAGTATTATGTAATTCGGACCAATTGTCACTATCGAGTAACATCTAAGAATTTGCACTTGTCTGTCACTTTTTTTCCGAAAATTCGCACATCTGTGATCGCCCGGTCAATACCTTCGTAATGTATTTCGCTGGTCGCACTCACTCGCCGCTTGTCACTTCAATGCGCCTAACTGTCGCAATTAGCTTCCGTGTAGCGATTATATCGCCATTTATATAGGTAATGTTATTTCGCGTTCTTTCGAGAATGATTGACTGACTTCTAAATCTTTCAAGTAATTTTTTATAATTCTAAAATATTTAAGAATGGTATAAAATCCTAGATTTTGTATAATTATTTCTGTTTCTAGTGCCGCGATAATGTTAAGTTCTTTTTTTTATATTCTCAAAAGCATATGAATGTAGTCTTAATTTAATGAATATCTTTTTTTTCCGATTCTTCAGTCTACGATACACATGCGGCTAAACCGCTTATTCTTCTGCTATAAGTGCATCATCTCTACAGCTTTGACACTTTTACTAACTACCTTATTGTAATAAATATATTTAATATTCGAAAGTATTTTATGCTATATAATATATCATATTTAACAATCCCCGAAACCGTCAAAGAAGAGCGAAATGTTTCGGCCCTTAGGCCGGCTACACAATGGCTATCTCGAAATTTGAAACAGCGCTGTCGACTGTCGGCGTCGTCATCCTCATCGATTACGCCAGCCCGAGACAGACCGTCAGCCGTCTCGGGCCGAGATCATTACCGCCGGTTTAATGCCGCGTCTCGGCCGAGCTGAGATGGTCAAAGCTAATTTATAGATTTGTGTTTTTGGCACCGGCCCAACATCTCAACTAACGGAGTGGAAGCTGCGCCGGAGCGACCAGACTCGTGTTATTGCGGAGAGAAAAAATAAGCAGAGAGGTCCTCTCGTCTATTTGCATATTACGTGTGTTTCAGAAGCGGTCATATATTCCTTGGCGCACTCTCCACGCGAAGGTGATCTATTAGATATTAAATTTATTCTAGAGCTCTCTAAGTGCTGCCGTAGTTGTTGCAGTCTGATTTTAAAGATGAGTTTATTTGTATATTGTAAAGATTAATACAAGCACATTCTCCTCTTCGTTACGCTCTTGATATAGCAATCATGGTCGATAGTAAATACGATAAGGATACTAATGATACAGTCGAAACTGTCCGAATCTACAGTGACTAATTAGTTTCATATAAACACGATATACGAGAGGTTTAAAATCAAAGGCAGAAAAGGCTCTCCAAAAAAAAGTTTTGATTGTATTCACCGAGCTAATTTAGAATGAACTGAATTCGAGAATTCGTAGGAAATATTGCTCTATCCCTTTCAAAATCATGTTTCCAATTCACTATTAAAAGAGAAGATAGCAATATCCTCGTAGTGCAAAAAAACAAACGCAGCAATATTCACTTCAATCAATCTACCCCCCAAGATGTGTCACGTGACAGAATGACCGCTTCATTCTAAAGTTAGAGTTGATATCGATTTTAGACTGAAACATCACAGCAAAGACAGCCAATTATGTAAGTTCTATCTTCCATCACCATTCCATCCTATCCAATTAAGTAAATAGCAAAAGCAACAATGTCCACTATTTGGTAGCAAACACAGCAATATCCCTATTTCAAATTTTAGTATTTATTTATACACGTATATAAAAGGAAAACTAAGATGTCAATTGTTTTAAAAACCTATTTCCAATATGATGTAGGTTTCATAGATTCCAGAAAAAGATAATTTGTATTGAAGCACAATATCGCTCTCTTTGCTTTTACATCCCTTATACATAATTATTCAAGATTGATAATCGACGATTTGTCTAATATGCAACCTTCAAATTTTCTAACGCCTCTGCCAAAGAAAGAATTGCACATGAATTCTGGAAGGACGGAAAACCAGAGTGGAAGAGGACGAAATCCAACTCGATTGACCAATCAAATCAAGGATGTTAGGGTCCGTTCACTTTATGAATGCCACTTGCATTAGTATGAGCAATACCCTCTGTAACACGTAAGTTGTGTAGTAGTATTCATTTTTTAAATCAACTCCATTGGCCGCTTCAGTAACACTGTGACCGGCGAGCAGAGCGTCGTTTCTTTGTTTAATATTTTTTGCTTAAAGATACGGTGACCACAAAATCACGAATATGTTTAAGTTAGGAAAAGGGAAATTGCTTGGTCAAGCAAAAGTGATAGTTTTAAATGTATATAAATATCTCGAAGAATTATATAAATATATAAAGATTAGTTATGGAAAAAGTTGATAAAGTAACCATCAGCGAATGGGAAAATGTTTGCAAAAGGAATTGAAACTGAGTATGCGACGAAGTATATTCAAATGGATGAAATGACAGACTTTAATTAATTTAGACGAGGATTGGGAGTCCGATACAGGCGACTATAGTTTATCTGATTAAAATTAATTATAAGAATTTGAAATTATTTAACCACAATTATACCTGCTTATATATTTGTATTAAACTAGTCGTAATCCATCAAAAATAACTTAATTTTATTATATTATTATATTTCACTTCCTATTATAATTTTATTATATTTCGGCCGCCAGTTAAGGCTGTGAGAACAGTGCTATCCAGAGCAGCGTAGCGCTTTGATAACATTAGAGATGGACATTAAAAAGAGAATTTTGCTTTTTTTGCTTCTTATACCTCATTATTATTTGTGCCATCAGCGATGGACATTATTGCATAGAGAATGATATATTATGATTAATGATTAGTACTAATGACATATGCCTTACAATACACTTACTAGTTTTAGATATTATTAAACTGAAATATTTGAAACAATCATGAAATTTAAAAAAAATCTAATTCTGAGTATTTTATTGAAAAAAACATAAAGTCAATATTTTCATTTTATTTAATAAAAATTTTAAAATCGTAATTTTGAAAACGTAATCAGATGAGTTATTGGATTTTAGTTACGGTTACGAATAGATTTCCAAATAATTATTATTGGGGATTTAAAAAATTAAATATAGTTTTTTATAATACATGTATTCTAATTTCAGGTTATTGTTCGTATTTCTTTTGCGTCTATCATTTACTCAAAAAAATAATGTTACGAGATTTTGTAAACGCACTGTTACTTACACTAATGCAAGTGACTTTCCTAAAGTGAACGGACTCTACTGGTTTTCCTATTGCAACAGCCATCCGGACGCAGACTGCAGAGAAAGGTGTAGAAGAATCATCAGGGGCAACAGGATACAGCTCAACAGTCACGATCTTCAGCAATGAACCCTGAGGGAATCGATGAGAGAAAATGAAGAGCACATACTTACATTTAGTATCCCTTACATTACTCCATTTTTTTTTGTATTCGCTCTACAATGTGACTGAACTTTCTACGAAAAACTAACTTCGTGTTATTATCAAATGCAGTGATCTGCATCGTCGCATTCTGCTCAGGCATACTTCGCACACGTCTTCGCATATATTTGAAATATTGACTAAATTTCCATTGCATTCAGGTTAAATGACGCTGGCATCTGTAGATGTAACCAGGGCTCGAAATTGAAAGTTTATTGAACTGGAATAGCCGATAATATCTGAAATTTTGTACTCGTAATAGCCATGCTACCACATCAATAAAAAATATATAATATAATATATTCGTAGTATTTTTTACCTTTATCTCTTTAGCTCATAAAATACATTCAATTTTATTACTAAACTCGTAAAAATATAAATGTATCACATAGTTAGCGCCTGTTACAGTATTTTCTTATACTAAAAAGGTTTTTATAATTTATTTGGAAAAGCGAACAGTTTATTGGTAGTATGTTGAACAATAATATAAGAAAATAAAAAAAATTATTAAGTATAAAATAATATTAACAGAATAACAACAAGTAAGATAAAAAAGTAAGTTATTTTTTAAATTTAAATAATTCCAGAGGGGTATGGGATGAGAAGGGGTGGGAAATATAGGATGAAAGATATTCAACAATGGAAAAAATAATTCTACAAAGAGAAAATGTTCAATAATGGAGCAAAAAATTTAATACTAGACAGAACAAAAAATAAGAAAAAAGAGAAAAACGAAATTTTATATATTAGGTCCTTACATATGAAATTGGCGTTTTGCCGTACTGGCAAATTTGATCTCAAATATCTTCTCTTTGGTTAGGAATTCCAAATCCAAATTTATACAGCTATTTACTCATGTATTAGGTCCTTACATATGAAATTGGCGTTTAGTATGGGAGGAACATAAAGCCGATTTTTTTTTATTATAATATATTTATTTAATCAAAGTATGTACCATTGCTATCTATGCACTTTTGCCATCTCATAGGTAGTTCATCGATCCCTTTACTAAAAAAATCATTCGGACGGGAATCAATAAAATCTTTGAAGGCGGTTTGGACTGCCCCATCGGAGTTGAATTTTTTCCTTTGCAAGAAGTTATCCAAATTTCGAAAAAAATGGTAATCTGTTGGGGCAAGGTCCGTAGAGTACGGTGGATGTCTTAGACATTCCAATTGAAGCTCCTCTAATTTGGTAGCCGTCTGTTGTGCAGTGTGTGGTCTAGCGTTATCATGAAGCAGCAGTGGCCTAGAGCGATTAACCAGCCTCGGTTGTTTAGCAGCTAGCTTTTCCAGCATGGTTTGCAGTTGCTGACAATAGACATCTGCCGTAATCGTCTGGCCAGATTTAAGAAAGCTGTAGTGAACGACACCAGCACTAGTCCACCAAACGCTCACAAGTAACTTTTTTGGAGTCACTTTTCGCTTGGGGCATGGTTTGGCTGGTTCGGCAGGGTTCAGCCATTGCGATGAGCGCTTCCGATTATCGTACAGGATCCACTTTTCATCACAGGTATGATTCGATTTAAAATCCCTTCATTATTGTGCCGGTTGAGTAATGCAACGCAGCAGTCAACGCGCGTTTGTTGATTTGCTTCACTCAATTCGTGAGGTACCCACCTTTCAAGCTTTTTCACCTTCCAATTTGCTTCAAGTGGATTAAAACAGTTTTATCACTAACACCGCAGCCTGCAGCTAACTCGGATGTGGTTTGCGATGGATCCGCTTCCACAATAGCCTTCAATTCTTCATTATCAACTTTGGTCTCCGGCCGTCCACGGGGCTTGTTCTGCAGGTCGAAATTTCCAGAACGAAAACGTTGGAACCAAAAACACACTGTGTTTTCTTTTGCGGCACCGTCGCCATACACATCATTAATCCTTCGAGCCGTTTCTGCAGCACTGGTGCCACGGTGGAACTCGTACTCGTAAATAACGCGATATTTCAAGTTTTTCATTTTGTAAACTGAGTGACGCAAAGAAAAAAACAATTGAGGAAAAAACAAATGAATTATAATTTTCAAAACACAAATACATGAGTAAATAGCTGTATAAATTTGGATTTGGAATTCCTAACCAAAGAGAAGATATTTGAGATCAAATTTGCCAGTACGGTAAAACGCCAATTTCATATGAAGGACCTAACTATTGTTTTGAAATTATTAATTCAGATGTTTTTTCCTCAATTGTTTTTTCTTTGCGTCACTCAGTTTACAAAATGAAAAACTTGAAATATCGCGTTATTTACGAGTACGAGTTCCACCGTGGCACCAGTGCTGCAGAAACGGCTCGAAGGATTAATGATGTGTATGGCGACGGTGCCGCAAAAGAAAACACAGTGCGTTTTTGGTTCCAACGTTTTCGTTCTGGAAATTTCGACCTGCAGAACAAGCCCCGTGGACGGCCGGAGACCAAAGTTGATAATGAAGAATTGAAGGCTATTGTAGAAGCGGATCCATCGCAAACCACATCCGAGTTAGCTGCAGGCTGCGGTGTTAGTGATAAAACTGTTTTAATCCACTTGAAGCAAATTGGTAAGGTGAAAAAGCTTGAAAGGTGGGTACCTCACGAATTGAGTGAAGCAAATCAACAAACGCGCGTTGACTGCTGCGTTGCATTACTCAACCGGCACAATAATGAAGGGATTTTAAATCGAATCATTACCTGTGATGTGAAAAGTGGATCCTGTACGATAATCGGAAGCGCTCATCGCAATGGCTGAACCCTGCCGAACCAGCCAAACCATGCCCCAAGCGAAAATTGACTCCAAAAAAGTTACTTGTGAGCGTTTGGTGGACTAGTGCTGGTGTCGTTCACTACAGCTTTCTTAAATCTGGCCAGACGATTACGGCAGATGTCTATTGTCAGCAACTGCAAAACATGATGGAAAAGCTAGCTGCTAAACAATCGAGGCTGGGTAATCGCTCTAGGCCACTGTTGCTTCATGATAACGCTAGACCACACACTGCACAACAGACGGCTACCAAATTAGAGGAGCTTCAATTGGAATGTCTAAGACATCCACCGTACTCTCCGGACCTTGCCCCAACAGATTACCATTTTTTTCGAAATTTGGATAACTTCTTGCAAAGGAAAAAATTCAACTCCGATGGGGCAGTCCAAACCGCCTTCAAAGATTTTATTGATTCCCATCCAAATGGTTTTTTTAGTAAAGGGATCGATGAACTACCTATGAGATGGCAAAAGTGCATAGATAGCAATGGTTACATACTTTGATTAAATAAATATATTATAATAAAAAATATCGGCTTTATGTTCCTCCCATACTAAACGTCAATTTCATATGTAAGGACCTAATATATACATAGTTAACAGTCATTGGAACTTGATGATTTTGAAAACATTTAAAAAATGTACAACATATGTAGATGTCGATAAGATATATTGTCATTTCATTTAGGTGTATTCAAAAAGGAGGTAAATCCGTATTCTGTATGCGTGTCCAAATGGATTGGATATTGGATAAAAGTGCAGAATTTTTATTGAAAGTGTTGTTGATCTAGACGGATATCTCAGACTATAATTTTAAAGCATTATTCCTTTATATTTCTCGACACATTCCTGAAATGTTCCTCTTCCTCATATATGTATAAGGTTAGGAGAGGTGGGCGAGCGTGGGACATAGATTAAGATGATTTTTAGGAAATTAATGCTCGGACTGTCACTCCGACTGCCGCAAAGTATATTTTATAGGGTTATTAGTCATTTATGAAATATCTGAGGTACAAAACTAAACATTACCGTGAAATATTAACTTGTCTTAAGAAGTTATACGCTGAATATTTGAAATAATATTTGATTAAAAACAAACAATTTTTAGACTGAAAATATTTTTAAAGAAAGTGGAAAAATTATATTTAACAAAAATACGCCACAAATTTTAACGTTGCGCAGTAAGCTATTAAAGTGAATGGGGGCTTTGGAGTGATGACAAAATTACATTGAAAGATAATGTAAGCAGAGAATTTTGTTAAAATATTTAATTATCGCAACTAGACAATTCTAATACGCATTGCAAAAATTTCGGGACCAATACTGTTTATTTAAAAATATTTTCCCATATTGCAAACCATTAAAATAATTACTTATTAATAATTCCATTTGTGGAGTATACAGGCAAAGGCAGCAATATCCGAAAAAATAGAAAAATATTTTGAATGCAGTCAGCGAGGATTACTAATTTTGAATGTACTGAATTAAAGATTTTATATACCTCTCTCCTTGTGTGTTTTCCATAAGTTTATAGGCTCTATTTTCTTTAAAATCTTGAATTCAACACGTTCTAAATTAATAATCCTCGATGACTGCATTCAATTTCTTTGGATATTGGTGCATTTGCTATAATACCCCACATTTAATACTTTAATACCATTAATAATATGCGGAGAACATCAATGTCTAATGTTGACTCAAAGTTCACAATGTATTTGCGTCATATAATCAACTGAATTTGACTGTTGCATGTACGTTTAATTGTAACTTAACGTAATTATCTTAATATTAACAAGCAATTTTATTATTATCCCTCATTCGTTCCGAGTCAGTCGCCGTGACAGATTATACACTGGATCGCCACTGGATCGTCGTTGATATGATCTTACATCAAATCAGCTTGCTCTTGCTTATTCGCAATTATGTGGCATTTCATTTAAATTCGTGCATTGGTATAAAAATATTTTTCTTCATGATAAAAGATTACTTTAAAACCAAGATTATAGTGTTCGTAGCTGATATACATTCGAGCATATAATCCATTGTTACCATTTAAGATGTTTTGTTTTTAATAATTTTAATAATTCCAGCTTGGTAGCGCGAAGGAATATGGGATGTATAACGTTCAACGAAGAAAAAAAAAATTCTATGAAGTGAAATTGAAACAAATTAATACCAACAGGATAGGTTCAATCAGTTAAAAAGTTATATGTAACATATCATTTTCCTTATGGTTTTGATATAGCTTTGAAATGCTTTACGTCAATTTGATCATTTTATTTATTGATTTATATATTCTCTACTTTTATACCTCATTTTAAGTCTTATCGCGTCCATTGAGCTTATTGTAAGGGTCATTAAAACACCTGTTAAATATTTAATAAAAAAAATATTTTAGTTATTGATTTTAATAAAATTGAAAATAAACATAAATTGTAAATCAGTATATTAAGCTGATTCACCGAAACAAAATAAAAATTTAGGCTCTTTAACCAAAATCAACTAAAATAAGTGTGTGCATAAGATATAATATAATGTGTTATAATATGTAGCACACTTTATAAATGTGTGTGGGTGACATTCTCCTCTGGGCCTCATTTCCCAATTTAAATGATCTATAGCTTTTTTCGAAAATCTTTTTATTTTATTGAAAAAATCGAGCATTTGTCGAACTTTCAATCTGTGATAAAAATACCTTTCCTATTATTAGAAGATCGACATTGTATTAATAAAATAAAATAATATGAAGTCTGTATATCTGATAAAGATTCTATGAAACTGAATTATTTATGTTATAGCATTTAAATAAAACGATAATAAATAAATAATTTATTAAGTACACCTCATACATTCTTAAAATCCCAAAAATCCCATCTATCACAAAAAAAAATTTGGAAGCAAATTTTTGTTTTTATTTTTATGGTTTATCTAAATAGTTTATAATATTTATATGATTTCATATTTAATCGAAATCTACAAACTAGTAATAGTTAAACGCTATCGTGTAAGAATTTAATCGATTTAAGGTGTTTTTTTTTACACTAAATTAAAATTTATTATACATTTTTAAATTATAGAAATCGCAGTAATTAAAGCGATTTATTTACTAGTTACTTGGTATATTATTGATGTTGAAATAAAAATAAAAATATAAATTGAAAATATGAAAATGAGAATAGCATTAAATATTTTTAAGTCCTCGCATTTATAAAATCAAAAATAATACCGAGAAGCGAAATTTATTTAGTTCTGCATGCGTACGTTGAAATTGGATTAAACACGAAAAAGAAATATTGTTCCTGAGCCGTCGCCAAATATTCAAATATATTTTAAAACCTGCGTACGGAAAATCACAAATAATAAAAAAGAAAATATTTCCGAGATTAGCTTGAGAAATGTGTTTTTTTAGTTGATTTAACGAATTGTAAATGATAAAAATTAATGAGTTAAATAATGTAAATAACGATCGCGAGGATATCCGAAACAAAATATATGTGGGCCAGGCGACTACGTCATCCATCATAATCATAATTCAGCTCAATTATTAGTGGATCTGAGAAAAATGGAATCCGGAGAGCGTCCGCAGCGACGTCGCGCCACCTCGGTGGTCGCTGTTTACTAGGCCATCAAAAATAACGACACATTCGTGAAAGGCGAACAGGCACGTTAATTAAGCTAAGGCAATATCGCCCATTCGGTGTAAATCATACGTCACGCATACGTCATCTCCCGTGTACGTCTTAAGAAGCTACATTCTTTCGGATGCCAGAAATCAAAACAAGAATTGCTAGATTTACTGCGTCGAGAGCTTTCGCGGTACCAGGATCAGGGTGGTACGGATATCAGCGGAGAAATGTACGAGTTTTGCTAGAAAAATAATATTTTGTACATTTGCAAATAAGCGACCTTTAAAATGTTTCAAGAAAGTTTTTTTTTTATACAACTAAAGTAAAAAATGATAATATAAACAATTCGTCGATCTGATAATATTTGAATGAAAATTTTTTTATTTAAAAACTGACATATACCTATGTCGTACAAATGTAATATTATCAAAATTAACTTAGAAACATGCAAGTGCTGTTGGTAAAACAGTTTTTACACATTATTTGACTGTTTTTTCAATTTTTTGTCAACATTGGTAATTTTTGGTCAAAAATTATATTTGCCAAAAAGCGAATAAAAAAGTATGTATTTCAATAAATAAATTGTTTTTTAAATAAGTTTTGTAAATAACGTATGCCTGACGTCATTTAGAAAATAGTATATTATGATAATTTACGAATAGTCTTACGCATATTTTAGCAGAAATGCATATTTTCGTGCTATGTACATATACGTGAGACGATGTATAGAATGTGAGAACACGTTGGGATATTGTGGCTTTTCCAACACCATTAGTCCAAAATAATGTGTCAAAGAGCCAGAGGTGGGGGAAAAAAACTGAAACTTTTCACCGCACACAAGGACAATTTAAAACTCACTCTTACTCTTCAAATAAAAAGTATTTTTGTAATAAAACGCAACTAACTTACTAAGATATTATACTTCTTCAAAGTACATATTTAATTAGCCCTTTTCATAATTATTTCAGTTCGTAGTAATTTTTTAAACAAGTCAAACACACTGTGTACCAAGAAATTTACGTTAGCTCTGTTTGATCGTCTGTGAAGGGCTCGCGTTTTGTTTATATCTCATAAAAAAGGTATCTCATAGTTGATGCACTTACCTACTATATTTTTACTTTTTCATAAGTAAGTTTATAGAACTTCATAATCACACATATGGAAATAAAAAAAATTGTTTAAGTTCTACATTTTTAATTTTCTGAGACTTATGAGGGCATTATCAGAAATTGATAATGTCCTCATAAGGCAAAACGCGTCTCAAAATCGTAAAAATGCCAAACTGCGAGGTTATCTAGCGATACAGAAGGAATCTGGCTTCTGGCGCATTTAAGAGGATTACTAAGAGTCGCACCAGAAGTCAGATATACAATACCTCCCTCACCGGCCAGTCAACAAGACACGAGATTCAGGGTCAGGTTATCGTGGACTCGATCAGAATTATACGTGTAGTGACTCAGTAAGCTAGAATATGACATAAAATAATTAGGGTGATGGGGATTATTAGGCTGGATCTTGGATTTACACAGGGAACTGAAAACAAGTTGAATTATTAACACAGTTTATTATGAATAACAAACACATCGAACAATTTAGATTCATAAAGTCCTAACTATTGCTTATTTAATAATATGAAGCTCGGCCGCTAAGTATTTCTATACTAAACTTTCATGTATGATATTCAGTAGCAACATTTAAAAAAACTTATCACAAATGACAGTACACGATTTACAGTACAATCTTTTGTATGTAATGAACTTCAAAAACAAGTGTTTTTATTTCCATATGTGCACTTACTACCTATATGTTAATTATTTAGTAATACAAATACGCTTTAAATTTTCTTTATCGTTTTCATATACATTGTACAATATCATAGTTAAACTGTAATTTTTTTTGGTAAATAGTAAGTCATAGAGTTAAAGAAAATAAAAAATCTTTTGTAACGACTTACGTCTAGCTGTAGCGCTTAACCGAAGGCCGATTAGTAATCGGCGATTACCCGCCTACTGCGGGGTGAGCTGGTGGCATATTTAAAGTTCCTCGGAGTCGCCGAACCGCCCACGGGAGCTGGACAGAGTGTCGGTAATTTGCAACTGTCATCGCTGTTTTAATTGAGCGAGAGGCTAGTCCGAGTGTCGCTGCCGGCGATGCTGATATGTCAATAAAACCGAGTGACGCGGACATTTGATACGTTTTTAATATTTTTCGAAACACGTGCACTACATCTGTCAAAAGGCGCGAGTCTATGGAAATTAAAAATTTTCAGTAAGTTTTTCTACGCATGGATTCCGATGATTTTTAAAATGTCTGAATTAAATTAAGCATAATTTAAAATATCGGAAAAATTAAAATATTTTGTTGAATTTGTAATTATTTTAATCACCTCTAGATATAATTATCCAGTAAGCCTGGGGGCCACCTTGCTATATATATCCCTTTCTTAAATATACATAGCTGATATTTTCGAATTGAGGGCCCATGAAAACTTACGATATGTGCTAATCTCCAACGAATGATATTTTAGACAGTAATCGATGTCACCGTAATATCAATAAAATGTAGATAAATATAGGTATACACAAAATTTTTTATATACATGCACCTAACATGAATTCTTTGAACGAATTAAGATAAAAAAAATTGGCACTCGTTGTAACGATTTTTAATTTTAATTAACTAAAAACTTTCTATAAACCACATGGAGTAACATACGTCTACCGGTTTCGATATCACTTTTTGTCAGAACGCATACTGATTATGCACGAGTAATTTTGGTAAACAATTTAATTTTTGAACAGGGGCGTGGCTACAATTGTAGTGGAGGTGCGGGAGATTGACAAGAAGTCACTGAAATGGGAAATACATCAAATAATTGGTTAATTGTAAAATTAAACTGGTTAAAAAATACGTTGGCTTTAGTGTTCTGGCATTTTTTGATTTCTAAAATTTTAAAATTATCCAATCTAAGGCCATGATTTGAAAATTGATTTTTAATTTTTTGTAGTTAAACTGAATACCTGCAGTTGATATGTGACATAAAAACGTGATTTTATTTTGACTAGTCACAAAGCATTTGGAGCATGCTGAGAAGAAAGATACATAAAAGAAGAAAGACACTGACGGATGAGATGAATGTAACCGTAAAATAGACGTGTACAAAAATTCTAAATCTTTATTAATAAGCATTTTAATAATTAAGCTTGCTAAAATTTCACCAGGTGTAACTAACAACATGTAACAATTATGCAACTATTTAACAATTAAATAAAAGTATAAAAATTTTATGATTATATTATGTAGAAATAATTAAGAATATCAAAATATAAATCAATTCCTTAAATTATAACACAAAAATCAATAAATAGGTTGATTTTTTTAACTTTTTGACAATTTGACACGAAAGTCTAAAAGGGGAATTGTAAGATGGCAGAGGGCTCGCTTAAGACGGCCATATACGCTACGGTATACCTAAAACGCGGTTTGCCTGGGCGGGTGACCTGTGCACGTATGCCGGGATGTGTATGCTATAAACTGTACAGGTTTCCAGAACTGTACAGGCGACCGGAGAAGACTTGAAATTCGATTATTTTTGTTTGCGCAAGTGTACGGACCGGAGAATGTGTGGTACTCACCTGTGCAGGTCTCAGTTGTGCCGTAGCTGTGACAGACAGAGACTTCGCGGCGTGCAGTGTTTTTTATTAAAAATTTGCAAGTATTTAGCGCAGTAAAGTAATCGAACAGTTTATTGAAATTTGTGAATTGGAACTGCGTCTTTGGCGCGTAAAAGTAAGGAGTAGAGGAAACCGGGGCGGAACAGGGTAGCTAAGCTTTGATTAAAATTTGTGAGTTTGAAATTAATAACACCATTATTTGTTAATTTGTATTTTTATTAACTTATTTCTTTTCGAAGAAACTAAAAATAAACTTTTCTAAATTAATTATTACTATCAAAAGTATGTGTTTGAAAAAAGGGAAATTTCCCATTCTGCCCCACCCCCCCGGGACACAATGGGAAATGAACCAGGGGCACAATGGGGTACCAATTATTGACAAAGTTCGCAGAAGAGAACACTGTTATCATCATCACTGTAGACCAGCACACGCCATGTGTGCCCTTTTTTACAAACGCAATAAGAACACCAGCCTTCATTAGACTTGTAGCACAAATCATGGCAATACAAGCAGGCCGCGTCTTCTTCTTCCGAGGTTTTTTCAGATTCAGTTACGATTATTTTTGTTTCTTTGGCCTTGTTTTCATTCCTTTGGGTTTGTTTTCTTTTCTTTTAAACATCAGTTTTTGTTTCATTTTTTTCTTTTTTTCACTTCCTAGATATTTTATGTCTTTTTAATAGATTCTTCTAATTCAGTCTTGAAATGTCCTTTGGGGATGTGATTAAAAATTTTGTTTCGGTAATGGCACGGGCAGTGGAATCAAACATTCAAGAATTTCGGTGTTTCGGTGCTTGGCAGAGCATTGACAACGGAAGTAGAAAGATCTTCAAGTATTTAATAAACGACGGAGCGGCGACTGGTGCCGTCGGTGCTTTCTGTATTATTCTCTTAGGGTTCTCCTAGAGAATATCTGTTCTGAAGAAAGTCATATATTAATGTTGGATGTTAAAGTGAATATATTAATGTTGGATGGCTAGATACCAGTTTTCTCAAAGCCTTTAATAGCTGTTCTGCTGCATTTAAGAAGACTTAGCCAAAAAGCACGGATATGTCGATAAGCTGGACCACTTTTCCTGGGTGCGACTATTACTGCCAAGTTCTTTGTGTATGACGTAGGAGTAAGAAATAAGAGGACAAGATATTCCTTCGTAGCTTTGGAAAACCGGCTGGTTTTTCTAACATATTTACGCACCGATCAAATAAACTTGCAGATCAAATAAACTTGCATACTTATATAAGAAGTACAAATATTATCAGGGGCGGAACGGGGTGTACCCCATTGCGCCCCACTTATTGTGCCCCAACGTAACGTTATTTAAAATACAAGTATTATGAACGATGTACTTGTTGTAGATTTTATATAGATATCACTAGACTTTTAGTCAGTTAAAAGTATATCGAAATAAACCTATAATGTTAATTTCCGAATAAAGAATGGTGTGTAGTGTAATTACCTCGATGTCGCAGAGCAAATATTAGAATTTGCAAGCTTTTTCTCTTACCTTCGGTAAAATCAAAACTAAGCGCTCTTTCACAATAACAGCGACCAATTCTTAAGGTACAGTGAACTGAAACTTAACGTTTTGTGTGAAAGTCGCGCGTTTCTGTCATGGATAGCGAGCCCTACGCCCGTTTCCCGCCCCGCTACCCCATTCCGCCCCGGGTTCCCTACCACGATCGCTCCAAAAAAGAAGATGCGTACAGAAAATTGCTGCAAAAACTAATAGAATTGGTACCTGACGCCAGTAAGAATACAGTTATAAAAAATAATTTTAGAAGCAATATACAGAAAGAGAGAAAGAAATACAAAGCACCTTTAAGATCGGAGCATCAGCAGACAACGTGTATAAGCCAACTTTATGATACAATAATTTATTTGATTTTCTGGGCGATGAAGACATTTCCAGAACTTACTTATCAAACTCAAACGCGTATAAAAAAAAAAGTAATTTTACCGAGAGCTTGAGGTGATATTATAGTAGAAAATTTGAGTTATTAATGATTTTTCTATTGCAAGTAGTAGTGTAGTATCCTTTTTCTGAATTAAGAGAGTAATTGCAGTAAGTAATTTTAAGTAAATTAATTCATTCAGGTTCAAGTAATTATGAAAGTCTTTTCGTTCTATTCTCAATTTATTTTAACAAATTAATTAATATGACTGTATTGTTTACTTTTGAACAACCACTCTTCACAACATTTTCCAGGTTTTTTTTTCTTTGAGATTTATAACGGTATTTCATAGCTACATGGCGAGCAAACACCACGTTATCTATTGTTTTAAAAATTATTTTAATCCGTGATCTACCTATACAACTTTATCTCTAAATTTTGGTACTCCATAAAAAGTTTTTATGTTTTTTTTTTTAAATATTTTTGATATATTTTTTAACCCAAATTTTTTTCTATAATATAAATTTTGTAACCATTGATATTCCTCAATGAAATGATCAATACTAAAATGATTCGGAGACATATAAAAAATCCTGCCACACCACACGAGAGCAAATATTTTTTAAATGTTCTCAACTATGCTAAGCATGTTATAAATCCTTTTCTAGGGATTTGACAGTTGCCATTGACAGATCGTTTTTGTGTCGCTAGTGGATTTCAACTTCAATTTTGATCAGCAAACTTTCGTTGTGAGGTTGCCAATTTTAATAATGGGGGCACGCTGGGCATGCTCGGGCATAGCTTCGCGTTAAAAAACTTTTCACGAGTGGATTCTGATAAATTCATGATGAGTATAAATTCTAATAACAGTTTTCTATGTGTTTCATAATGTATTATTAATTTATGAAATTTCTTTATTATTGTAATGGAGTGGATTATTTTAAATTTAGTGCAAATGACAATGTGCCTTTCTATGTATTTCATAATGTATTATAATTTATGAAATTTCTTTATTATTGTAATGGAGTGGATTATTTTTTAATTTAGTGCAAATGACAATGTGCCTGAAATAATTGAGAAAGTTTTATCGCAAAATATTTAAATTCAAGAAAACACACAGAGTACATAAGCAGTACAAATATAAAAACACTTTAAAAATTAGCACAGGCACTTAAGTCTCTGGCACGCTCACTATAAAGTATTACGGTGGGATTCTCGGTGATCCCAGTTCGCAGATTTGGTGAGAAAGCTCGACGGTAGGAAGTAATTTTAGGCGGAGAGACATTTCGGAGAGGAGCACACGATGAGACTCGAGCTCCACACAAGCTCGACTTGGTACCGACTTGGTCCAACAGGAGAAGCCTCGACTTCTTCAGTAATTATGGTTCTCTGGGTTCGCCAGAAATACCTCCCGGACACCACCAAGCCGAGGGCTGTTGGAGCTTTCCACACAGATTCACCTGCCTGGTAGTATCAACGCATGGCTTTTAAATCTTTTCAGCAGTGGTGGAGGTGCATTAGAAATGCAGATGCATAATTGTTTGCCAGGAAATTTTGGAAAGAACGGCAATTTTATAGCCGCTCGACCGGGCTTATGTACTTCAAGGAAATGGACAGAGGTGCGGGTTTTTTGTTCACCCTTAGGTGGACGTAGCAATATATATTTTTAATCTACTGCTAATGAAAGCCTACCATGAAAGTTTACCTTGAAATTTCCGCAGAATTTTATGATTTCATCAGTCTATTCGTCCAGAGATTGTCCATCTGGTTGAACGACGGGGCCTGCCTATTGCCATATCATTTTCTTGACTCTTTCAATTATATCTTATCTGCTCTCTTATCAATAATGTTAATATTTATGTAACTTTAAATATGCAATAAAAACTTCAAGGTGAAAAAATATACTTCTAAACTCATTAATCATTATTTTAAGGCATTTAATTTACGTATATTTGTACACGCAGATGCAGTAAAGTCAAATTAAAATACCGGCTAAAGTAAACACCGATAAATTTTCTAAATCAAATGATCATAAACATCATCTCAGTCGGAGCGATAGCTATCAAGTTCAATCAATTAAAATAACGTGTTTTTCATCGAAATGTTAGTCTAAAGCCTGACGACACGCGGGCCGGCAAGTCATACTTTGATTATCTCCCGCTAGATGGCAGCGGCGGCGGCAGCGCGCGGGGCCTTAGAATATGTATATACAATTGTATATACTCTAAGACCCGGTTGTTTCAAGTTCGATCAAAGTAAGCCGTCGATTAAAGTATAGATTTTTACGAAAACGGATCGTCTGATTGGTGGAGAACGTAAAAATCTATGCTTTAAAAGAACGCTTACTTTAATCCAACTTGAAACAACCGGCCCTACGACGTTTAGTAACTAGCGAAGTGAAAAACTAAACACGCACACTTTCACTACTTTGAAAACTACAAAGTGTGCGCTACATTTGTAGTAGGTACCGAAACATTACACACTTTATCTACTTCAATAAACAACTTGAAGTGGAATAATTGTACTAGGTACAGTAGCCGGCAAACATCTTGAAATTTTACGGCGTAGCGGGGGGAAGTTTGCATATGTACCATTCTACCAACAATACCCAAATTTTGTCTTCTGCGCATTCCCCCACTACGCCAAAAAAATTCAAGAAGTTTGTCGGCAACTGTACTACAAAATTGTATCTGCTACAATGACCTACAAGAAGTGCTTCTTGAAAAGTGATCTGCTAGATAATTTTCAAATCCATGGCAGGGAGGGGGGGGGGTTGTTTCAATTTTCAGGCATTTCATCATTCGGTCCCAAAATTTTCTAAACCATAGGGGGAGGGGGGTTGTTTCAGTTTCCAAAAACTAAAAACTGAGGGGGGGGGGGGAATTTCAAAAAGAAAAGACGTTTTAGCTACATCAACTTGCATACAAATTGCTCAAAAATTTTCACAAAATTTTGTAGTTTGAAGTATGACATAATTTGAAGAGTGTACTTTGAAGTATAAAATTTGATGTGTGCAATTTGAAGTGTGAAATTTTATGCGGTAGTTTGTAGTGTGCAGTACACTTACAAACGTGTGAAGTGTGCGCTTGATAATAATGTAGTACTACGCTGTAGTACTTAGTACAGAGCGGACCCGTCACTATTACAACTCGGGGTGCAGTGCGGTGCGCAGCGCGAGGAGCGCTAAGTGACGGCTATCACGCGCCGGCTACAGGTGCGATGGCGCGGGCTGGTCGCGGGCTTCTGGCTCCAGATTACTCTATCACTAAATACATGCACCAAGGTCATTTCTAGAGTGGCAATGCGAAAGAACAAAGGAAATTATAGACACGCTCTTTCGCAGTGTCTCAAATTTGCCATCGCTGCAGCGTGACTGAAGAGTCCTTTTCGGATAATTTTACATCATGATGTTGCATCAAGAAGGCGTTTTGTTTTTTATTTTATTTATGTAGATCTCTGGATTTTTTTAAGATCTCTATGAACACAGGTGAACGAATTAAGTAATAAATATGTTAAATTTCAAAGGAAAATAAAAAATATAACTTATAATTTTCATAAACAGTATTCAAATCAATAACTTTTTATATTATAATGGCGTGCTTATTGCCAGTTGGCAATTTTTTTAAACCAACCACACAATTTAGTACAACAGTTGAAATATATTTCCGGCAATAACAATATTACAATAACAAAACTAGCTCCATGATAACGAGTCGAGTTGGATATGGGTTAATCTAGGTTTTGGGAAAGGTATTGTGCTGTTTCCCTAATTAGAAGCTTATTATAATTCTCGTCAACAATCTGATCACCTAATTACGATATTCGCAATAATAGGGTAGAAAAAATCTAAAAACAAAAATCCTTAAATCTTTAACATATTGACAAGGCCTAAGTGATTCACTTGATAGATACGACAAGAGACTCAAAATTTTTCACCTAACCTTCTTAAGCAAAAGAAGAAATATTACAGACCTAATGACTCTCTACAAAATAGTCAATAACAAACTAGACACCCCCTCAATACTATCACAAATATACATTAACATCCCTGTCCGATCAATGAGGTCTCCAAGCCTTTTTTACACACTGAATTTTACCATACCAATCTAGGCAAGTTCTCTCCTCTACCTAGAATGATCAACCAATTTAACGAGATATCGTCCAGAGACTGCAAACTTGATATATTCTTTATGACACAGGCTCAGTTCAAAAGCGAAATATTGATAAACTTGGTTGACGGTCCCTCAAGCGTGTAATACATGCTCGTCATAGACACACGATGTTCACCTTGGAACCCGTGCACTCGCCGTAAACCTAGTAAACTAGTCTCTATATTATACTCAATACTGTTTACAATTTATTTATCCGTAAGACACTTTATTATTAATTAATTTATTTTTATCATTAAATGTGTACTATGCAAGAACTTATTGATTTATTTATTTTAAAAAAATATTAATTTGTGATGTATATTTATGTAAAATAATTGTATGTAAAAAAAATATTGAACTACTTATTGATCTGCGATATTTTTATATTTGTATATTTTATCATTTATTATTTTTCATTATTAATTATTAATTAACCGTAAAAAGTGTATCAAGTATATTATATATTATCATATTCAAATGTTCACAAAATACTCAAACTTGTACTTTAATGTCACTAAATGACCATCTATTAGATCGATGACCTGTTGAAGGTCTATATGTAAAAAATATTTTAAAAAATAAATAAAAGTATCGTGTATTCGATATACCTATATTAATTTTAAATCAATAGCACAATGTTTTTGTAAATAATGATTTTGATTGAGAAACGTATATGGAAGTCTTTTTATAGGATGGCCCAGGGCTTACGGCCCGTATGAGCTAGCTTATGTGATCACTCTACACTACACAATGCAACTTCAACTTTTCAAGATACAGAAATAGTAATATTGCTTATTTCAGATTACGGCCGACTGTTTGTTCTCCCGAATTTTCATAAAAATGGTTGCGATACCTAGGTACACATCGATAGAATAAAGGTAGAGAACAAAGTGTGTACATAAATACGCATTACCGCTCAACTCTCGTTTGGCGGCGTGACGGGGTTACCGACTTCAAATGTCGATGCTTTACCATTTAAATGAAAGTGCTGTCTGAGTTTGGCTCCCTTCAGCATAATCTTTCAATCAGTTTCCTCGTATGAAATGAAAGCCAGCCCCCGGCCCGCGACTAGTTCCCACTTGTTTGCCCCGCTGTTTGCCCCGCTGTTTGCCCCGCTGTTTGCCCTCGCGGCAGTCACCCGCGGAGCACTTAGTGAACCACTTAGAGATTTTCAACAGAAACAAATAAAAACGTCTCTTTCCGTCCCTGTCCCTCACTAGTTCCGTATTTGCCCGCTCCATTTGGCGGAATGCTAAATGGAGCATTAATAGCCAACTTCAGGTCAATAGCGGGAATCCTTTTAATCGGGAGCCGAGCCGTGAATCAGTGCCACAAATAATGTACGAGCTTTAGGGTACGCTATTCCTTCCCGGCACATCACTCGCAGATTATACAAGCGTAGAGGACGCTGTTCATCGCTGTAGTGTAGAAGGTTGATGTGTATGAATAAGTACGCCTCTTCCATTCGGCTCCTTCAGTATTCTGATAAATGTGGCTATGTATGTGAATATTGTGTTAGGATGGCAAAAAATAACAATTTTTAATTTTTCCCTTAAAAAATCGAAATTAATAAATTCACCATAAGCAAACGGGACATTTTATCAAAAAATAGTAGATTTTATTAGTAATGTATGCAAACTTTTAACAAAATCGTTCCAATAGTTTTTGAGATATTTTTTCCACCAGTATGATTAAAGAAGTTTTGAGAAAAACGCAAATGAAAAATTAAATCTACCACGCTAGCGTCAATTTACTATAATTAAATTTTTTGAATTTTTAATTGAAAGGTGACACTAATTAATAAAAAAAACGATTTTTTTTATGTCAAGGAGATGAACTCCATACCAGTCTTGTAGGGTGCTCATAATGTCATGATGGAAAGCATCACCATCCACCTAAACCCACTACGCATAATGATAATTTGACTAATATATATTTATTTAACGTAACCTAACCTAACCTAACCACACTAGAGTAAAATAACGTCTATGAACTGTTAAATTATAAGGATCAGTGTCATTATCTCATATATATAGAGGTACTTATCAATCATTAACACGCACGCATACTAGAATACATACCCATCTTACGGTTTTCCCTGCCGTATCCCCAATTCCCCTCTCCAATCCTTATCTCGCCCATTCCTACTCAAAAATCATTTATCTTCTTTTGTATTGTGGATCGTTACAGTTAGTTTATTTACATTTGTTTGTTTTTTTCAAAAAATTTCTTAAACGTAATATTCAGAATGTTTCGAGTTGCCGCAAAGAATGATTAACTAAAAAGAAAGTATAAACCAAAAGAATAGATGGAAAAGTACGTATTTGGTTTAAAACATACATTTGGAATAGTTCCCAATCGATGCGGTTTCAAAACTCAATCACATCAACATTTAACATTGAGGTACCTCAGGGATCACTTTTTAGTACAGTATTCTAAGCACACACCTTATTATATACGATATTGTTATATTTTATATACAGTACACACAACAATATATAAAATATAATAATATAGTCATTGTGGTTTCACTGTTATGCTGAAGTTACGTAATTTTTTTGTGTTAGCTAGACGAGACAGATATACAAAACAGACTTACATTGAACCCATCCAAGACAGAGCTATATAGATCTCTCTTTGAATAAACACACCAATAAAATTGTCAGTGCATCCTTGTATCGATTCAGATAAATTAAAAGTACATTTTCGGAGATGTATTCCCTATGAGACAGTCCGTTTACCCATACCTTTACAGCGTTACGTGCAGACGACTCTAATAGTTATTTATGGTTTTTGTGTTTAGTTTGTAGAATTCCACGTTTATTTTTAATGAAATTAAAAAGTAATCAAATTTTAATAATTATTATTATTAAGTTCTGCGAATTAACGATTAAATTAAGTTCTGCGATTGACGCTTTATACAAACTTGCAGAACTTAATAATAAATTTATTAAAATTTAATCTATTTTAAATTTCATTAAAAAAACTAATCGTATTCATGATGTACTATCGATATCTCAACTGGATAGATAACAATCAAATTTGAATGCAGAAAAATTGATAATATATAGAACGTCAAAATGTTTGAAATATTAGTCCTTTTCCCTGAAACAGTAGAAAATAAAGTAATAGAAAAAAAAAGAAAAAATTGCTGATTGATGTATAAGGCAACACAAAAATGGGGCCTCTCCAAGGGTTTCGTGTCTCAGACAATTTTAATGCTAGACGCCAAACTCTGAGGTCAGCCTCTATTTCAGTTGCAGGAACGGATAGAACCGATCAGCTTTTACCGGATGAGTAGTTCAGTGAACGGGTATTTGTGGTGGCAAGCCCCAAAGCGTGGAACTCTCTTAATATGGACCAGTGCATCTGAAACTTTATTTAAAAAAAGACATACCGAATCATATTTATAAGTCTTATTTAAGTGTAGGACTTGTGCTACACTTACATAAGGACAGTTGTGCTAAGTGGCCTTGAGTTGAAAATTTTACGTAAATCACGCTATATACCTGCAAATAACTTGCTAGAATTACAACTTTAAACAATTAAAGCGTGTCACGCAAATCAGCGCATAAGCAGGTCGGTATTACACGATCTGGACATTTTTATATTATTATTTTATTTAGTTACTTTAAGGTTTAAACGAATAAAGTCAATAAAAAAATAAATGGTTTTCTATTCATGCATTTTCAGCTTCAAAATCCTGCAATTATTATGTCCCGTGATTTTTCATGGGTGTACGACTAGGTAGCTATTATTAAACTTACGGCGTCATGACACGCACACTACCGTCATACGGGAATGTGTCCCAAAATTCCGAACAGTAAGGTATCGCAGATATGCACCCCCGCCGCTGAAGCTTATAACGCTTTGACACCCAATTGACTTAATAAGTCAAGTTCACAATCGACAACAGTCGTTCCCGGGTCATTACGTCCACATTTCTCACGCCGGGCGGATAACCGGGTCCGGTGCGAATCAACCGTTTCTTTTGCTGCAGTTGGTTTTTTCTGGGCGTTTTTTGTCTCTCAAAAATGTTAAAAGGAATGCACGTGAACCAATTAAAGTCGGACGGGACACAATATGAGATTGGCTACCGGCCGCGAAGTGAGCGGGGGGAGGAGGGTTGTCGCGGGGCCTAACTAGCGACTGCTAACAACAGGAGCACGGCCCGCGGTCGCACCAAACTTCCAAAAGTCACCATTAATATTTAATATTTTTTAAATATATTTTCATTCTTTACATGAGGTGTCAATTAAATATTATAACAGCTTATTTTTTATTATTTAAAATTATTTTTTAATCGCTTCAAGGGCTTTTACATTATTTCTTTAATGTTTTTCGATGCACTCCCATTAGTACAGTGAAAATACAATACATTTTATATAGCACATTATTGATAAGAAAAGAAAATAAACACTAAAATGACAAAATAATAAATATTGATAAAAAAGTCTTCTAACGTTTTAAATACTTCACTAGTAGAAAAGGTTCAACATTGGAGAGAGAAAAAATCGCACCAAGGCAGGCACACTTAAAAATCACTTTCAGAAAAAATATAAAATGTTATTAATTTGATTGTATTTTATATACATAATAAAAAACCACTAGGAATAGATAATTATTTTCATTTTTTCAGTAATGATTTACAAGAATTTCCAGTGTTTAAATATCCACACATACTGATATTATCGGGATTTAACACAAAAATGTAATTAAAGTACTCTCACTAATGAGGGCTACACAGCTCTCATTAATTTTAAAAAGAAAAATGTTGATGGCTTCTTAAATGTAAAACAGTGTTAACAAACAAAACTAATCTATGTGATATAAATACAAGTTTTTTAATTACATTATTTATATATTTGCTGATAAATGTCTATTTTGAGATATTAATCGATTTGTGGGAACAACATATGCTATTTTCCTAAAAGTAATTTTGTATAAATAAATTCGTAATTACTTCTCGCTAAACTTATTACTTTTTAGATAGATGTATTGTATTCATTAAATATCTGAAAAAATAAAGTTATATACGATTTTTTAATTTATATAACTGTGATAGTAATTATTTACTTCTTGCAAAACAAGAGAGATTATTTTTCGTAGTACAGTAGACCCGCAATATTCGTCCTTTATTGTCTAATATAACTAAAAATAGTTTCAATCGGTTCCCAGTCTCGAATATATTTTCTATTTAAAATATCTATTTTCACCCGAAAATCTCTTTTGATAAAATATCACAAATACATATTAATTACGTATTAACCACTACTAAATAATTCTTTATCATGATGATAGAGATTTATTCGTCACTATACCACAAACATACTATATAATGACGAAAAAATCCATGAATCCAAATATGAAAATAAAATTTAAGCAGAAATTAACCTTTTGGATGAACAAATAAATTATAGAAGAAAATGAAAAAGAAAATAAGACTTTTATTTCATATAAGTTATTGTATGAAAGGGGAGTCATCTTCCATTATCATCTTATAATGTCAATTATATGATAATGGAAATTTGATATAAGATAATTTCAATTCTGGTGATTGATGTCTTGATGGTTCCCAACATTTCCAGACGATTACCAGCACGTGGAAAGTGGGATGACCATCGACCTTTCGGGTGAATATCAAATAAAAATGTTGACAAAACAGGACGAATATAAAAAGATGTATAACAAGGACGAATATTTAAAAATTTAAGACCAACATTTCCAGACGATTCACCAGCACGTGGAAAGTGGGATGACCATCGACTTTTCGGGTGAATATCAAATAAAAATGTTGACAAAACAGGACGAATATAAAAAGACGTATAACAACAAGGACGAATATTGAGGGTCTGATCTATTTGCTGTAAGATCTTTTAATATATATTTAAAAATTTAAGAGATCCCATAAAAATGTATTAATTGTGTTTTTAAAGTAAATAAACGTTGTGTACTGAGGTTATAAATAAGAAATTCATATACAATAATGTAAATTCATATACAATAGCGGTATTTCGGTTTCCTCTATAAAAAACTATCGGAAACACTCAACTGTATAACACTTACCTATAATTAACACCTGCGTGGGTACATTTTATTTAGATAATTTTACCCGAATGCAAAAATATATATTAATTATATGAGCATATTTATAATGTTAACAATATAGATGTTACGTGCTACCTTTCTAAGAAAACAAATTTTTAAATTTATAAAACAAGTTTATAGCGGGAAATTCCTTCCTGTAATTACCGTGCATTAATTTGCAGACGATTTGCTAGTACTATTTTTTTTTTAAAGAACTTATCTGTAGCAGATGAGACGAATATTGACTTTTTGAGTGAGTATCAAACATAATTTCGACGAAGAAACCGGGCGAATATAACAAAAGACGATAATCAATATGGACGAATATGTAGGGCCCACTGTATTAATATTATATATTGTATTCTATATGTTTGTGTTGTATGAATAATTAAATATTCGAAGGAAATTAGAAGCAGCAACACCTGAGCCGGGACGCGCTAGGGCCGGCGGTGCGGCCGCTGATGGTGTGACGGTGTCCGGTAACGACGCAAACCGGTCGCGGTAGTTTTGCCCTTTTAATTGGCATCCAGGATAAACAAAATATCTCGTCTCGGAGGCTGCGGGGGTTTTCTCATTTTCTCCTAATTATCCGCGCGGGGCTCGCAGGCGCACCCTGGCGCAGGCTGTCGCGAGATATTATTCCGATATAAAGGCCGGTAATTAAAATTACCATTAACCTTCACTCGTGGGGTGGAAATTTAATGAGATATTTAAATAAGATCTGAGAGGTGAACAGGAAAGCGGAGATTTATTTTGTTCTCTCTTCTGATTGTAGAAGATGGTTGCGGTTGATGACGCGGCTAATTTAATTAGAATATTTAATTACTGTTTCAATTTATTACGCTTTTTTTAATTTAAACTTTATTTTATTACCGTAATTTGAATAAAAAGGCGATATTTTACATTTGCCAGTTTAAAAATAAATTCCAAGTTTTCCAGTGAATGCACGTAATATGCATATAATAAATCTTATTAAAATCTGAATTAAATCAGTGCACTCAAGTGCATCAATGGAGGATCTGGTGCCTTTTTAATGATTATTATTTCCTGAATTGAATAATTTTCGTTTGCTTATAATTGTCAGTTTATCATTTTTGTAAAACATTAGTATAAAACCGTTTTCCCGTAATTTTATTTTATTATGGAATCTTAACGGTTCAAAACAAATTACACGAATCAATTAGAATCGCCAGTATCCGGGAAGAAACCTAAAAATTTTGCGATTCGCAAATTCTAATTCGCATTCTAATGAATTCATCTTAATTGTTTTAAATATCACGGAAGTTCTAAAATTGAAACCACAATAAAATATCTACCTATAAATAATAAGATAAAACTAACAGTTTAATTTAAACGATAAGAAAGACACAAAGAATAATATGTAGACAAATAATTAAGACAACAAAATAAAGCAGTGAAATTTAGATCAAATGATATTACAGTTACGAATGGTAGAAAGAGGTTAGAATTAGGGTTTTTGAAAGGATACATTGTAATATGTATATTGTATAGGTAGATGATTAGCTAGAATCAACATGGTGGTGGTATATTAGTAGTTCATAGACGTTTATTTCTATATAGTAAGTTTTATATAATACACCGTTGATGATAAAGTTAAGTGGTTTTATGAGAAAATCAATGAATGCATTGAGTACCATGTTCCAGTCTTCTCAAAGAAAACCAGCGACTACCCGTGTTGGTTCTCAAAAGAACTCATAAATAAAGTTAGGCAAAAAAAAGAGGCACACGCGCACTACAAGAGAACACCCACAAAACCGGCATATATCCGATTCAAGAAGCTGAGATTGGAGTGCAAAAAACTCAGTGCCAGCTGCTACAGGAACTATGTTACCAGGATGGAGTCCCTGATGGAGACCGATGCTAGCCAGTTCTGGAAATTTGTGAAAAACAAGCGTCGTAATAACCTTGACATTCCACTTGAAATGTCTTGGAATGAGAAAACAGCTGTTAATGGTGGTGAAATAAGTAACCTCTTTGCATCATACTTCAGGAGTATCTATACTATTAACAACGCTGCCCCAGCGGACCATAATACTAGTACTCGAAGCGTCAAAGATGCTAACTTATCGGAATTTAGCGTCACCTTTGTTAACGTCTTTAAACAGCTAACGAGCCTGAAGGTCAGCAAAGGATCTGGGCCCGATGGTGTACCGAATCTCTTCCTAAGGAATTGTGCAGCCGGTCTCTGCGAGCCCATAACGCATATATTCAGCAAATCACTACAGCTTGGAGTCTTTCCCTCGGCATGGAAATTCTCGTTCATAAGCCCAATTCACAAATCTGGTACTAGGTCTGAGGTAACTAACTACCGCCCGATATGTATACAAGTTACCATGTCAAAGCTTTTTGAGAAACTAATTCTTTCTCAACTTACATTTGCATTCAAAAATATAATTACTACAAAGCAGCATGGCTTCTTCTGTGGCAGATCTACAACAACGAATCTGTATCTATACATTAACTACATACTCAATGCTCTGAACCAGGGGGTGGATGTACATGCTATCTACACAGATTTCAGTAAGGCTTTCGACATGGTAGACCACGGAATCCTGATTGACAAGCTCGGTCTGTATGGTGTGAGAGGCACAGCATTAGAGTGGTTCCATTCGTATCTAACTGGCAGATTCCTACAAGTCAGAGTTAATGGATTTATCTCTGAAGAGTATGAAGTATGCTCTGGTGTCCCTCAAGGGTCACATCTTGGTCCGATTCTCTTTAATATTTTCATCAATGACATCGCAGACAATTTACTATCCGATTACCTACTATATGCAGATGACATGAAAATTTTCAGAAGAATCATGAATGACCAAGACTTAGAAATTCTTCAGCACGATCTCAATGAACTCCACAGGTGGTGTACTAAAAACAAACTAATGTTAAATATCGGTAAATGCTCAGTAATGTCATTCTCTAGATCACGAAATCAATATCAGGCTAATTATCTCATTGATGGACATCATCTCCCGATAGTCACCTCGGCAAAGGACCTTGGCGTTATTGTGGACCATAAACTGAATTTCTCAAGCCACGTGGAGAAAGTTGCGTCACAAGCTTTCAAGACTCTTGGTTACATCATTAGAGCTGGGAAGGACTTCAGCAATGTCTACACGCTGGTACGACTATTCGACAGTCTTGTGAGACCGATTTTAGAATACTGTTCTGTCATTTGGTCGCCGTATACCAATAAACTAATCAATCAGCTCGAAAGAATACAACGCAAACTATGTAAATGCATCGCCTATCGTACACAATCACCAGGAGATATTGAGACCGTATATAACAGATTTAGAATCAACAAACTAATCACTCGAAGACAATTGTCTGATCTGACCTTCTTCTACAAATCTGTCAACGGACAGATAGACTCGCCCGAGATCCTGGAACAATTTGGCATTATCACTGCTAGGCCGGATCTAAGAGTGCGTAGATTGTTAGAAACCACTAAATCCACAAAAAGTTACGTGTACAATGGCCCAAGAAATAGGATTGCCAATCTGGTGAATAGCCACTGTGTTGATATCAACTTCTTCGATGAATCATACGTCTCATTCTCATCAGCGGCAAAAAGATTGTTATCACAGTATTAAAATTACCCTCAACCCTATATGATTATACCATGTTGTTACTATGCTAGTATTGTTTTTTATATATGTGCAATTTTTCTAATCCATTCATTTAAGTCTATTATTTTTGTAAAATCAATGTATATAGCCGATTGGCGTATGAATAAATAAATAAATAAATAAATAAATAATTAACAAGAATATACTTTTATTCACCACCAATTTGTTAAAAATACCAACATGTTTCGGGGCCAATGGTCCCTTCATTATACATATACATACATACAATACATATACTAAAAATATACTATATTTTAATTATATGAGCGTACAGGAGCAGGATACAACGTATACTAAAAAAAGCTCACATTAGGCCCGCAAATTCTAAAACAAAAATAGGTATTTTAGAAAAAAAACGCAATATAACAAATAACTTGCAGAGATTGTGATAAAAAAGATTGAACTTGAAGAAATGGATTATATTTCAGTTGTTGACGGGAGAGATAAAAAACTATTATAATTTTTTTTTGTTTTATTATGGTTTACTAAACTAGCGCTATTGCTTTCCACTTTATATTATTATATTTTCTTGTTTTCATTTCATGGGAAATAATGTATGTAACCATGTTTTATTAAAAGTATTCTTTAATTTAATGTAAGTACTCTACACCTTATTGTTTGCGAAAGACTTGAGGGGCGATAATTAATAAATAAATAAATAAATAATATTTATTCGTACCGCGTGAAACTTAAACACAAGTATTAAAGAACATCGCAGTTGCCTAAAAAATAATAAATAAATTCGCCAACCAGATAATTGATAGCAACCGATCTTTCAATTGTCACAAATCTGAGCTATTCCACCCGGTTACGAATTTTATATGTGCAATAATAATTGAATTTGAATTTATTTTTTCTTGCCTCAGGGGTTACCCCTTGATGATATAATGTTATCTCCTAATACATTTATTTCAAGTGCGTATTCATTAAGTATTTTTAAAGATTTTCATTAAACACTAGAGACGCTATTATTAATCTCCAAACAGAGCCGTGCTCACGAACCGACCTCAGCAGCAAACAAATGAAAGCGTCAGCACTCGTCTCGTTCCACGGACAATCGGCAGCCACTTGGCCGTGGCCGGCCCTCCGCGCCGCCTTTCCTCCGGAGGAACAGCTCTGTTTGCCTGTGATTGATGCGTGTCCTCAAACGGGCCGCCTCGGCTGCGGTGATACGGCTTATAATAGCCTCGAGAAAAACGAAAAAATCGCTAAATCGTATCGTTCAATGATAATTTTATCATTGTGGAATTTCAAAAATTTGAATTGAATACCTACATATTTATATTAATAAAAAAAAAGACTATGTATAAAACCACTATTGAATAATCAACATGTTTCGGGGCCAACAGACTCTTCATTAGGGTTAAACCTACACGAAAAATTAAAATTGGAATATATAGACATTAACAAAAACAAAAAATAAACATATGGGAATTGAACAACTAATTAAAATAGGGAATTGCGAGTAATGTGAAAGGTATTTATTTGCAATAAAAAGTTTTTTTTAATTTGCTAGTTTTTTCTAATATCTACATAATTTATCTAACTATAATCCTTTGTTATTTGTATGTAAAATATCTAAACCCTTGTTAATATAAAAGGAATGGTTATAAATTAACTTATAAACCCGCGATTTTTTTAAGTGTTAATTTAATGTAATAATAAAGATTCTTGGTGTTTTTAAATTATTGAATTAGGAATATGATTATTTCGAATGTTGTTATTTTGAAGTGCTTTTCAATATCAACTTTTGGTGTGTTGAAAAAATATTAAAAAACTTTTTCTTATACTTTTTATTTAAGAGGCAATATATATTTTTAAATACTTTTAATACAATCTACAGTAAAATTGAAAGGAGAGAATATTAGTTCTATAATATTATAATATATAACTATGTATAATATTTTAATACAAAATAAACGCATCAATTGGAAAGATATACAAAACAAAATCTCTCAAAAAAATATTTGATTACCAAATACAATATTTTGAATCGGGTTAATTGAACTTTATACAAGTCACAATAATAAGTCATCTCTAGAGATACTAAAAATAATGAAACATATTTTTTGAAAATAAAAATTATTTCATAACATATTTTTTAAATAATTATTTTTTAAAATCGTTAATTTATTGAATTAATGTGTGAAAACACGGAATGTTTTATTTTTTTAGATATTATTCTAATTATCCTTGTACACAGATAAGATTTTAGATTCTGAAGGATCTTTCACTTCACGATTCTTATATGTCAAACGTTAAATGTCTATCTAATTGTCAATAATATTCTGATTATGCTCAGAAGCAGTTAATATCAACAAATTAATTTACAATTTACACAAATTAAGTTTCTCCCATAATTAAAATTTTGATGAAACATTTTTAATATCTAAGGCATATTTTTTTTAAAAGAGTAACAATAGAACGCGAGAGTTTTTGAAATGGTTGTAAATTGGTTAATTTTGAAAAATAAATTAAACCAGTTTCCGATAATGTTATTTATTTTGATCTGATGAATCTATTTTTTACTTTCTTGAAACTTTCAGATGTACGACAAAGGGCCATCCGGACCATTTCTCGTTTCATTTGACTGATTTGTGTAAACCGGAAGCTTAAAGTATATATTATGATAATTATTATCCTTTGTGCCCTAATTTTTAAAATTATTTTAGAGTTATGGAAAGAGTCAAATAATCATTGCAACACATATAAATCATAGTATTTTAATATTTAATCATTTCTTTTATAGTTAGCTAGCTTTTTAGTGGGTGGCCAATGGTTGGCTGCGCGGCCAAGACCAGTGTCTCCGGATTAATGAAACAGAAATGTGCTAACATCTCTTATACAACGTTCTTGGAAAAAATCAATAATAAGGTTAATTTTCTTAAATATACGTATTGTACAATATTTATGGAAGAATCATGAATGAAAATTATATTAAAAATAATAAGTAATGTATTTCACCGCTTATTAATGAGTTAACATTATCATTGATTGAACACAAAATTTCATATTTCTGCTCTGTAAACTAAAATAAAAAAAAAACATGAAAGTACTAAGAATAATATTAGTGATTTTTGCGCAAAGAACTCATTCTTACTCTGTTTGAGAAATATACGGCTCTTACTTACTTACTTAAAAGAAATAATTATTAAATTCCTTCACAAAGTATTTTGAGAAAACAACTATCCACAAATAAAATGATTTTCTTGGGAGGAGGAAGATTTTTCTTTCGTATTTTTTAAGTGACATAATACTTCGAAACTACAATAGACGGGGAAAAAATGTTCTATAAAATTAATTATCTTCAAAAACATAATATGATATATTTTTAAAATAATTATATCCAATAAACTTTAAACGATATGAGCCTTTCTTATATTCTAATAGAAAATATTAACAAAATACGGTATTTAACGTTCAGAAATAATTTTTAAATAAATTAATTTTTTTTAATCTACGAAGAGACAAATTTTTTTGTAATTGCAAATCGATGTCAAATAAATTTATGTAAATGTATTAATTTTTTAAATTTACTAATAAATAACTATCACTTATTTATTTAAAAAATGCGAAATAAAGTTAAAAAATATTTAAAATCAAGATTTTTATAAACTTCATTTATGGATTCCTATGTGTATAATTTCGTATATTATGTGATTTGACCCCCAGAATTCGTTAAGGTAGCCAAACTCCGTACATTAATTATTATTATTATGCAAGGTTCCTTTATATGAAATACAGCTCTCTGTTTTTAGTTTTGATACCAACCAAGAGGTTCCACAAACAAAAATGGAAATTAAATACATTATTTAGAATGATACCGATGAAAATGTACAGTAGCGTAGTCAAGACTCTTTCTCAGAATTGTAAAAATAACGGAATCATAACACGTCGGTTTTTAGTTTTAAAACTAATTAGATTTTAATAAATTAATGACTTTCCAAAAAATCCGACAGTTTTATAATAGATTAATGATGTATTTCAATTGTGCTATGTGATAATGTAATATACACTGTATTCAAATATTATTTTTTTTTGTAACATTCAATGATTTATAATAAATCGATCCGATCGTACACCAAATTTGAACAGTATCTCAAAATGTAAAATTAATTCTAGTTTCGAATTTACTTATCCCCTAAAATAAAATGAAAATCCCAAAAATGACTCTTAGACAAAAATTCCATCACAAAGTCTCTTCAAAAAAATTGGAAGAATGAGAATTGAAGAATTGAAGAAGAGTTTTTACGGTGCCTATATAACAAATTGGTATAAAATCAACTTGTGATGAGCCTGGTAGATAGTGGGGTCTTCCTAACGTATTAAAGATGAATTCTGTATTAATAATTTATTTAAAATGTTGCTTAATTGTCGCGAGTTGAATTTATTATTATATATTTCATTTCGATCTCCTGGTAGCGGGCAACCACTGTGATGAATCCAAGCGGGGTGTCCCGTCAAAAATACGTCGTAGGAATATAATATTAAATAATATAAATTTCATTGCAATGAATAAAATCATTTGTTGAATGATGTTAGCGAAATAGTTGTATGGCGCGGGTGGTGACGGCTGAGGTCGACAGATACGCTGTAACTATATAATGAACGCTGAATAAAATATTATACTCTTCTATGAAATATTATAAATAATGTATTCTATACAATATTCATGCTCTACCAGTGCTAACTATACATTTAACTTAAATATATATTATTAACTGAAAATAATTATTCTGTGAAAATTGTGCTTTTGAATGCAATATTAACTAAAAATATTAACTAACATCTTGGGTTCGCATACGAAATTGATAATACCTAATGTCCTTTGCATTTACTAAGTGTTTTACCTAAATAACCACAGCTATTCCATCCTGTCCGTCAGGGACGAAACATAAAACACAGTTATACTACTAAAAGTGCTACCTCTTACGCGACAAAAATACCTATTACAGTCGGGCTATGAATATGAACTATTTCCGCCTCATAATGGAGCCTGGTACCAATACTAAAAACCTTACTAGAAATAATAAATGCGACTAAATCCCGATAAATACAATATATACTATTCGTAGTACGTCGTTGAATTGGCACATAATTCGTCTAATGGATGAAGGACCCCGTTGTGTATCGTAATAACTTCAAATTCTTTTATAGGAGCAGTGTGGAAACGATTGCATAATGATACGTAATATAAACATCTAACGAACCTTATAATCTATACATTTATGTTACGATAGAATACGTTCACCAGACAGAATTCGTATATTTAGAAATAAAACATCTCCGTTTGAATAAACCCAATAAAATCATTCGAACGGCATAAAGGGGAGAAATTCACATATTAAATAACACTGAAATTAATAACTTTAAACACTTTATATTAACATATTCTTACCTTGAATGGTGTCGTCTTAGACGTGCATGAACCTGTTCATATTAATTCCTGGGGAAAATAATACATATATTTGTTATCTACGAAATACGACATTTTTGAAGCGAAACTTCTTTATAAATAAGTAGATAAGGTCTCGGGGATGGTTTGTTCGAAGGGATTCTACAGCAACCCGTGAGTTTATATGAAATAATGGTTTCTTTGAATGATAAATTTTTGGTTTTTTAAACCCTCAGCATCTCTGCTGAGAGAGGTTTAGGCCCCGCGCCCGCCTAGACCCGGTGGCCGACTTCCTAAGAGACTAAACGACCCCCCTTGCTCCTCCGGAAATTACTGCATCCCGAGACTCTATCTCTCTTTACGAGATGTGATCCTGTGACGCCCTTCTTTTAGGCTTATAATTGAGATGGCCGTACTCTTTTGGTACGAGTTTCTGATGATGAGTGTTGTCTTGAGGCGCCTTTCTTTTAGGCCGGTGTTTGAAGAATCATGTACTCTCTTGGTACAAATTGATGACGACATTAGCCTCCTTTGCGGGCATAGTCAGCGATGTTTCAAATTATTGTGCAATCTCATTATGCCTTTTCAGAATGGCGTCCCACGATTCTGCATCTAGCAACATTTACTGTGGTCAAATGTTAGGGTGTTACTAACATATTTATAATATCCCAGCTACTCTATATGAGTGAATGATTTTTATACTGCATCTGGCTCTGTCTTTTTACAGAGGATGAAATAGAAGTTAACGTTTTCTATTGAGATTTCATAGCATTCAGACATGAAAATCCTTCCAAAGTCAGAGAATTCACGACGTTGGTTCACGCTGTTTTTTGAGCAGGATGAGGCGCGAAGGTCGAGTCTAGTGGTCACTCCGATCAACAAGGGAGGTCCCGCTTTTAAGAGTACCTCACAGGGGCTTGCGCGGATTCCAGACTTATGACACGAGCGTCATCCACAACCTCACCTAGCTCAACGTTCATAAACCAGAAAACTCCAATTTCAGTTAGATCTCCCCATTCTGTCCTTTACTCGTCGTTCTGAAGCTACTTGTTAAGCTGGATATACTGAGGTACTCAAACCATAAAGAGTTAGCTGAAGACCGGATTGCGCAATACTTATGCAATACAATTATTATAATGCTACTAAGCGTTTCTTATAGAAATCTGCGTATTCAATTGTTAGAACAAATAGTATGAAAATCCCCATGCATAAAGATACATCCGTTTGGAAGAAATTCTCTTACGATTTGAACCAATATCACACAAGCAATCGTGATATTTAATTACACATAATTATTCCGAACTCAAATATTCCCAAAATAAATACATTTCGATAGTGAAAATAATTAACCGTAATAGATAATATAAATGTGTTCCTTAGCTGTTACACAGTGGCGGTATGATCCTCTCTGGTATTGATGAATGGTAGATTCCTCCATACGGCAGCAACTCCATCCGCAAATGCTGTTCTCCAAATGAAGTCTCTAGCAGTAGTCTCTCGGGCAGCGCTTCCGCTCGCAGGTCTGGTCTCGAACTGAAGGGGCAGAGTATATGGTGTTCGCTCCTTTTATAGTAACGATTGCACCATACCTCCGAAATCCACGCTAGTGCAGTGACTCATCCTATGCGCGATGACTTCACCGCCGGGGCCCGCTATTGGTCAGATTCAGTCATCAGGATGGTTGTCGAAGTTTGCCTTCGACGGGTTGAGCGCGCCTGTGATTTCCGTTTCCGTCCGTTTCGTAAAAATAATAGTAAAGCACCCGTTACACCCGTAACTTGCTGTTCCGGCTCAGAAATAATAAAGGCTCGTTCGCACCTACTCACAAGGTCGAGTCTATTAGGATTGGCAAACAATATTAATTTAACACAGAATTATATCTATGGTATAATAAAGATCTAAGAAATATTACTTGTGTAGTTGAATATTCGATATTTCGTCGGTTTCTTGTAATACATAGAATCCTGAGAAGAAATATATCAGGCTTTTACTTTTAAACGATTCAAAACAGAAGAAATATATTTTTGATGTCCATACTTGGCTTTTTTGAATATTATTATTTTAAGATTTTCTAAATTTATTAAATCTATCACTATGTCGACCATCACAAACTTACATTGCAACTTAAATTCTTATTCCAAACTTTTAGTTTTTTCCAACATTGTATATTTTTTTGATTTTATCATGTCTTTTTATGATCTTATATTATGTTATATTTTATAATGTCTTTATCTTACATACTTTCTCTATTTTTCTCCTATATAAACAGCAGAAAATACTTTAAAATGTGAGGCGGTTTCCCCAGAACAGGCCTAGCCTAAGTGGGAAATCGCCAGATTATATTCTGTATATATTTCCTGTGAACAAATAATTAAAATAAAACGAAACGGAAAGGAAATGCTATAATTTTATTAACCAAACACACATGCTTTACTGTTCTTTTTACAAAACAAAATCAATAATTACACCACAAAAAGCTCAGTAAAAAAATTAGAAAAGTTTTTTATTTGGATATCCTTGAAAAATAATAATAAGTGAGGCGAAAGCGAATCAAACACAATCTAAACGGCATTAATTTTAACATGCATTTGTATGAAATCAACTTTATACAGGAAATATGGAAAACTTTTTCGTCCCGTTCTCCTGCCCTGGCATCGTTTCCCGCCAAAAGGCCGTTTAATAATGACGTCATGTTATTAAAACGCGATGACATTGGAGTTCGCTCGCGTCTCCATCTTCCGCATCCTCACGACTGCACTCGCCCTGACACGGCGGCTGCTCGCTCGCAATAATATGGCAACTTTGTCCGGGATGTGTTATTAGAGGGACATTTAGCGGAATATGATGCTTAGAGCAGAGATGGTGGAAGAAACGATTCATAAAATATTCCTTTTAAGTTGAGCGCAGTCTGCGATATGAGCCGCCTCTGTCTGAGCGAGCGAATTATTTATGCGAGCGAGTATGTCGTATATTGCTTCTGCTGTCACTCTAGTGATTCAATTTGTCTTTGATGACAATGAAGAAACTTGTATTATATTTAGATTAAACGGCAATTAAAATCTCTCGGTACTCGTAATGCACGACTAGTATTAATTATTTAAAATAGCTAAAAAAGAATGGATGATTTCAAACTCAATATAGTCGCAAAATGACAGAATTAGAAAGAATTACACGTAATCGATGATTTAACAGCACTCTACAATTTTACATTAAATTTTAAATTGCGTCTGTTATGATCCACTAGATTCTGAAACCATCGCGAAAGCGACATGAACACGGGTTTCACCGGGGCATTGCGCTGCGAAATTAAAGTTATTTTGACAAACGCAACAAAACCATAGAAAGGTGAACACATGCGAATTGTCCAGAGACAAAAAAAAGTGATAGACAAATGGCACGGGTGGGTACTTGCGTTCGAAACTGAGCGGAATTACCTGGCGGTAGACAAAAGTGCGGCGAAGATAATTAAACACTAATGATTTTTAATTGACACGGAATTTGGTGTGCATTGGACGGTGTTCCAATTTAATTCGTGTCTAATAAATTTATTTAATAAATATTTTTATTATTAATTCCCAGTGTTTCATTTGCCTCCCATAGCAACGATCCTATACAAATATTATTAGAAAGATGAAAGTAGTATCTTGTTTTTTCTTTTTCTATTACAATTATTTTTCTTTTTCTATTACAAACATTTCTATTACGATTATTAACTTATTAATCAGATTTTCCTACATCATAATATTCTGTCCATTAATTTTCGATTTTTTTCCACGCGCCTGATAATTATATCCTAATTTCAGATAAAATCGTTCGAAAACTTGGATTTTTTGTAACTTTATAGCAATGAATACTTAAATGCCTTTTGAGAAGTTTATTTTAAGTATAATAATAAATGTCATGAAGTCTACTGTAACTGAAATTAAATTAAACATTTTTCGTTTAGAAATCTAGTGACTGATTATATGAGTATCGAGTTACTAGATTTTTCTGTGTATTTACGATTTTTTAAATATCATAGCTCACCCTCCGCCAAAAAAATCTGGAGTAATATCATAAAACAATGTAATTTCACATTCCGATAGGTATGTAAAGAACTTTATTGCGAATTCATAAGAAAGCACACGGTATCTATCTGAAAATTCAAAGTAAATTTATAATTCATACCTAGTACCTACCTACTTAAATTACAATGCGAATCTTCTCCGACACATGAAATTTTCAATTTTAAACGTGTTATAATTGAATTCCTTCCTTCCTTCCCAGTAAACTGTACGCATAATAACACATATACGGAATCTTTGCACGTAATCGTGAGATTACTAGTTGATTTAAAATTAAAAAAAATACGAATAGAGAAATAAGTAAATAAAATACAATGGTCGGTGCTCCGGAAAATTCTTGTATAATCAAAAGTTTTGGAATCATTATAATGCAAATGCAACTCCATTACGGGCGTCCCCATTTCAACGGAATTCCATAAAAACTAAAAAACAACAACGATCCTTTCGAATTTGGAACAACGAAACATTATTTTTATTCATCTTAAAAATGATGTCTTTATTTTTAATGATTTCTTGTTATAGTGGATTCGCTCGGTTACTTATGGCCAATTTAAAAGTACGTTTCCCGAATATTGTATAATGAAGCAGTCAGAGTCGGTGTTGTTTACGAGCATTTGTGCCAAATCAATATTCCAGATCGTAATTCAATCCAAATGCAAGCTTTATGGCACGAGTGCACGAAATATACAGTTTTTGTATGAAAAATTATACAGAAAATATTGCCTGTATAATATTTTGGTATCCACGGAGTATTTATTGCGGAAATCCTTAAATATACATTCATTTAACGGAATTATAATCGTTTCATTTAATGTATTATGAGAGATATAAAAACAAAGGCAGTAATACTACCCCACAAAGCTAAAAAGCAGTACCTATCTTCATTAAACAGATTACTGAGAAAATCAAGAAAACGTTAATGTTTCAATTTCTATCATTCAAATAAATATTTATAGATATGAAATTAATACAGGTAAAAAGATTCTTTTATTATTATTTGAGGTATTTTTATGTATTTTAAAACTTAAAACTGCAAATAAGCTCCATTTTTTATACCCCAGATTGATATACTGCAAATTAAAAATGCTTATGAAAAATGCCTAAAAAATGCATCTCACATAAAATATATGGATGTTATTGTGGACCAATTCCGTAAGTGGAATAAACATACTGAACTTATAGCAAACAAAATCAGGAAGCTAATGCATATTTTCATTTCTGTACGTAGCATATATAACATACATCTCTTAAAACAAATATACAATGCGCTTTGTAACTCTATCTTAGGATACGGAATTAATTAGGGTGGGATGGTTCTTATAAAGCTAGTCTAAAACCAATGGATAAAGTACAAAAAGCCCTTGAGATTTTTAATGAAAAAACCATGTCGATATCCGAGTGAATATCTCTATAGGGAATTTAGGGTTTTAGATACTAGACAAATTTATATTCACAAAGAGATTTTACGTATTCATAAAAATACAAATAGCTGTGTCCAATTGAACCACCAATACCAAACTAGAAATTCTACCAAAGAATGGCTAAGAAATGACAAAAAGAATTTGAAGTTAGAACAAACGCATTATGCATACCTAGGCCCAAAAATATATAATTTGATACCGGATAACTTTAAAAAAATGAGACCACATGCTCAAACAATTAAATGGGTGGCTCATTGAAATCGGACGAGAACTATCTGAGAAAACCTTAAAATTAATTCCTTTGTAATGCTCTGAAAGTTTTTTGCTTATTTTTTTAAAATATTTTTTTTAATATTGATTGATATAATAAAAAAATTTATTGAATATTTTGTAATTTATATTTTATTTCGATTTCTCTTTTTGCTTTATCTTACTTTACCGATAATTCTGTATTACTTACTGTTCCTAATTATTTGATCAAATTAAGATTTAATATATATTTGTTCGTTTAAAAATTTATTGTAATGTATACTAATTATTTTATCAAATTTAAATTTATTATACATTTGTTCATTTAAAAAATTTATTGTAATGTTTACTAAATTATATTCTTCTCCTTTTGCTATGTAAATAGTTGACTGCCTTCAAACAGGTAATCCCTAGTTAGGCGGTCGAAGTGTAATATAATTCAAAAAAATAAGATATGAATAAAAAACTATTATTATTATTATTATATTTTAATCTTTTGGTGAAAATACGGCAAACAAGCTATTAGAAAGGTGAAAAATGATCTTTTTTTAAATTTCTTAATTTTTAAAACATTTTGTTTTTTTTAAATCTTTTCATTTTTATTTTTTTATTTTTTGTTTAAATTATTTATTTTTATTTTTAAATCTTTTGTTTACCCACCAATAATTGATATCGAAAAGCATTGGAGAAAAATCTTTTTTTGTAAATAATCAAATTTCAAGTTCAATTGTTAAATAATGCCAATTACTGTTCAACCAACATTATATACTAATAATAAATTTAAAAAGTATATATCAAATAATAAGTTGTGTGATGTCCCGCAAAGATCTCTTTGGAGATAATCATGTCGCAGGGGTTTTAGTGAAATGAAAAAGTTAATTATTTTCTTGTTAAATGATTACTATATCACGTCTATAATGTAGCTTATAGAAACAAAAAAATGTGCAAATGTGATCAGTGTGAAGATGATTTTCATCTTTCCCTAAGGAAATTAAGATAAAAATTCACCGCATTTTATGAACAAAAAAATCAGTTAGATAATGTTATTACTAAATAAATTAAGATGTATTCAAAATTTCAACGAAATCGGCCTAATTATTTTTGATATAATTTCTCCAACATTTTGCAAAATAGTTTCGAGAAAACCATAAAAAGATAATGAAATTCTTTTAAAAATTCAAATACCACGGTACTTCTAAAATGCAAAATATCAACGTAGTATCGTTCTTTAAGACGATCCTCTGGCAATGTAGTGAAATGCGTCACTTTTTAACATGGTTTCTTGCATTTTGGATTACATTTTTATATGGAAAGGTATCAAACTAAAATATATTCATTAGCTTCCACATATTATAATGCGTATATCGTAAAATGACACAAGCTAAATATTTTTATAAATTACCAAACCATCGATATTTTAGAAATGGAGAAAACTGGTCCAATTTGTGGGCATTACGTGATTGTAAGAAAATATCTTTTTTCCATTATCGATTATCCACGATTATCTTTAATTTACTAAAATTATTGCAAAATCTTTGAGTTAGTTTACCTACAATTTATGTTTTAAAAACAATGTTTATAAAAAATATATCATTTTTTGAATTTTTTTTAACCCTTTTTACATTGCTGAACTTTTTTTAATTCAATAATTAAAAAGAATAAATATTATTATTTTAACGTAAATACAAAAAAATCGTTATTTTTAAAATATCGTTGGTTTCGTAATTTATTAATTGATTAAATAATTTGCTTTGAGTCATTTTAGAAAGATATCTAACTAACTAACTACCTAAACATCACGTCGTTTTCCCGCAGGGGTAGGCAGAGAGGACAGAACGCCATATTCTTCTATTCTTCTACCACTTTTGGGTCGGCTACATTTATACATTTTCTCATGCATGCTCTACGGCTGTTGAGGCTTTTAACGGCTCCAATACTTGTAGTATCTGATCACGCCAGGTCTTTCGCGGACGCCCTCTATTCCTCATTTGCCCCATATATTTTATTAACCATCCTTTCCTCGCTTATACGTTCTACACGACCAAACCATTTCAGCACTCCTTTCTTTATTCTGTCTACCACACTACAGCCAGCATTACATTCACTTCTAATTTGTTCATTTCTCATTCTATTGACCAAGATTTTCTACACAAGCACCTTAGTGACCGCATTTCCACCGCATTCAGTCTACTTTCATTCCTTTTTTGCCAATTCCAGAATTCACTTTCATACATCAGTGTTGGCACTAGAATATATTCTACACTAGATTCTACAATAGATATCTACACTAGATATGGAACTTGATGAATAATTTTTAATATCACATCTTTCCATACAAAAATTTATTACAAAGTGCAAGAGAAGAGATGACAAATAATTGTGAATTTTTCTCATATTGCCAGACGATCACCTTAAGGCGGCACACATTCACACAAATGCATATATCGGTGTTTTTTTTTTAAGAAAATGTGGGTTTTTATTATTCATTTATATCAGAATGTATATTCTAGACAATGCATTTTTTAGGGCAATAACTTAGATTAGACCTTTGTCCTTATATAAAAGTACCGAATAAACTGAACATTATTTATAATTATTAAGAAAATATGAGCATTAATCGACAGGTCGCGGCCAAAAAAATCGTTTTTAGTGTCCCAGGCGAAGCAAAGTTTTAATGAATATTTATATGTTTTTTATACGCATAAAGTATACTTCATTTTCAAGAATCCGTAATAAGGAAATTAAGAAATATTCAATATTAATAAAGTTATAATGTTTTAAATTGATGAATAATAAATAATTAAAACCCACATTTTCGTAAAAAAAAAAACGCCGAAATACGCATTTGCAATGAAAGTCCAGCCTTAAGGATCTCGTGAAATTGCCTGGTAGTTCTGCATGCACAGTCAAGTGCGCGCGGACCATTAGTGCTCCTGCAACACGTGTAACTTAATTAACGCACTCCCCAAGGAGTTTGGCGATCAATTAAGCTAAGCGCGAGCCCGAGCCAGACGGCGGACAGCCGGTTATTTCCGTGAGGTGACAGACGCGCTGTGAAGCATTCCACTTAATCTGCGCGGTGAGGTGCCGCCTTTATCTTTCCACGCGCCTGTTCGGAGATAACCCAAATGAGACTCGGCCCGGTTTTTAGATGCGAGCTTTCTGCCCCGTTCTGCGCTGCAGATCATCACATTTGATTTCATTACCGATAAATCGGCGTTTATCGAACAAAATACATTTAATTCCTCGATACATACACGCACATAATACCAGGGGCGTGCAGTGAGAACAGAAACCCAATTCATAGACAGTATAAATAATCAATAGATGTAGAACAAAGGGGCAAGTGAAAATACCAACCTTAAGAACCATCGTGGCGCAATATCACTATAATGAGTATCACTATAATGAATCAAACTTGGGAGTTAAATGGCACAATATATTGTTGTCACGAAACAAATCTCAAGAAAGAAACTTTTCAAAATATGAGCAGTTTAAGTAAAATTTGGTCAGCGATGTACTGTAACATTGTCTACACGTTTCAAATGGTATATATTTAATAAAATCTTCAACATGTAATTTGGCTTGTAAATACTCCTCCCATAAACTTAAGCTATTAATTAGCTCATATTATGGTGAGTATAATTGAATGTTTCGAATTTAAAATAATATGTAATTTATTTTATAAAAAATATTGTATGCATCTACTGTACAGTAAATAAATAAAATTAAAATACGTGATCACTAGGCTATCAATATTTTATTATTTGGTCCCCTACACTTTAATAGGTAAAGGATGCGTAGGGGTATTATTTGTTTATATAGGTAGGTTAATATTTATATTTATAATATATGTCTCATTAATGAACTTCAACACGGCTATATCCTAGTGAGATGAGCAACAAAATGTTTAACTTTGTGAATATTTTTGAAAAATAATGTTAAATTTAAAATATAATTCTTTCATATTTTCTGAACTGTCCAGATAGTGGCTTTTTGTTGGTAGATATGCCGTGTTGCAATATTGCACTACGGTATGACATGGTTGTCGAGTTAACTGAGAAACTTTTCAAGTTAAAAATGCCAACCTAACGGCGAATTAGCAGGAACTATATGGGAGCTTTTGCTCATAAAACAGTTCTAAGTGGTGGATTGCCATTCATCTCCTGCAAAAATGAGGAAGATTTCACCCATATGTTTTTTTAATTTTTTTTTCTACAACCAATGTTACCAGAGTGACCAGTCGAAAATTTGAAACATGATCAGCCGATCAAAATCTAAGAAACTACGGGAATTATTATATCTACAAAATAAACTGTATCTCATAAATATCCTATCCCATACATAGATAAACATTTTAAATGAAGGTGGTTTCGGAGTCGATTTTCGGAATTTCGGAGTTCGATTTCGAAAAAAACGAAAAAAAAAAAGGGCGGAGGGTGGAAATGGAAGGTGAGTTGGGGTAAGTGCATATAAGCAGGAAATGCATCTAATGCTTCTACCTTGTATACACATCACGTTCAGTGATGACATCTTAGAAGACATTGTTAAAATCAATTAAACTCACGCTATTACACATAGATGGAGCTGCAACTCGGTCTACGTTGTCAATTATTAGTATTCAAATTTTGAGCACTAGTTTATCTTGACGTGCAACTTCTTAGGAATCTGAGACCTCTAAGAAGTCGCACGTCAAGATAAACCAGTGCTCAAAATTTGAATGCTAATAACTGACAACGCAGACCATGTATATATAACTTCACAAAAAATTTGTGTTATGGACACACAACTTGGTGAGTACTCTTAAGTTGAGTTATATATTGTTTTTTATATTGTAACGAGGCTAAAAAGAATCACGCACTTCTGTCAAGTGACAGTTGTTTGATGTTGGCACAATACTATCGAAGGATCTGGAATTACCTCCAACTTTCGAGAGACGTCTGCAACTTTCCAGGAAAATCTGAAATTTACGAGAACTTGCGAGTAAACACTGGAAACGTCTAGATAACAGCATTAACCAATATAAATACGACACACGGGAGTAAGGAGTGAGTTGTTTTGGGCGCGCGCGTTTGACAGCGATAATAGAGGCTAAGGTAGCCGCGAGTCTCCGATTCCGGAAAGTTCTTACGTAGCGAGATAAACCGAAGCGAAATTAATAAGTGCGGAAATTGGATGGAATATTATAGTGAATAGTGAATAAAGTGTCAAAGCGAATACAAAGTGTCTATTTACGAGTGATAAATTTGTGAAACAGTTTAATTTAAGAAATAGCGTTACGTTTAATAGTGTTAAGCGACTTTGTAGATTAGTTTAATTTATTAATCGGTATTCAATAAATCCTGTATTAAATCCCAGCGTTTTCATTAATTCATCCTGCAGTTACGACACGTGACAAAATATTGATTTCATGAATATTTAAAGGAATTTCGATTTATAAGAGTAGATACACTACCCCCATGCTGGAGGAAGTGAATCCACAATGTTGTTGCACTTCACCTAGATACTTTTGTATGAACAGAATTGTAACTAGTAGTACCTACTTTAAGTTCTAATTATATTTAACTATTTTGTTTAATTAAACAATAAATTGTTTTTTTTTAGTCCCACCACTAGCAGTTACTATATGCACTTACTCCATCCAGCAATATTTGATTTGATATTACATGTTTTTTAAAATATATATTCTGTATTAAGGTGTTTTTTGAAAGCACATAATTTTTTTGTGATTATCTTAAAAGTTTATAAAAGTAATCAAGATAGATGCAGTATAATTAGCAGTTTAATTAGTAAGATGCCTAAAAAATCAATTAAAAGGTATATTGTCGTCTAATTATAAATGAAATTATATTAAGAAAAAGTTAATACAGTAGGTACTCAAAAAAATATAAACGGATGTAATAATCTGCTGAACTATAGAATCACTTCAAATTTCATGTATTCATTTTCTATGCTGCACTTACCCCAACTCAGCTTACAGAAAAATTTTACATTTAAAGTTATGTCAGGAGACCATCTGCAATGGGAAGGACTTATTTAAGACGTTGAAATTATGAGAAAAATAAAAATCTTGATATAAAATTTACGATTTTCTTCAACATTTCGCATTTTGCATGATATTTAACATTTATGACATGGAAAATCCAAATTGAGTTCAGATGGAGTTTTAAAGGTATTGACTTAAAATTACTTTCAGCTGAGAACTGCTGTGTTAGGTATTTTAATGCACAGCAAAAATTATATTCTGTTCTGTTCAATGCCGTTAAATCGGTTTTTATGGTGTTAATAATTTATTGCTTACTAGTTGTTCGTACCCGGCGTTGCACGCGTTGAGGATTAAGTTTAAAATAAGATTGTGAGGGAAACTGAGGTTCCATTGTTTTGCAAAACCTCTAAAAAACATGTTTCCATGTAATCAATGCTCGAATGGATGAGATGTCCAGGGTGGGAAACGTGGCCTACGTTTACCACCAGGTCCTTAAGAATATTTATGCATAATTCGGTAGATTTGCATTGAAAATATATCATGGGAGGAAGGGGTAAAGGGGGAGGGGGAAAAGTTGTATTTGTTATATAGGTATATATATATATATATATATATAACGGTATAGGTGTAGTTAGTGTGTGTTACTGTTACGTCCAACAGATGGTGCTGTTTTACAAAAAAAATTTTTTTTGATATCGTTATAAATATTTTGTCTCATACTATTATAAAGGTAAGTACAACGTTATTTTTTTCAAATAATTTGTGCGGATTTGAATAGAACGTTGTGTTGTCTCGAAATTTCAAAACAATTTGAAGAACTTTAGACCGTTTAAGATTTTGGACAACAGAACATTTACATTTTTATTTATATTAATAAATAATAGGTTTATAAAAACAAAGTGGGTTTACAATAACATCCTCGTATTTGAATGTAACGTTGTGCCAAAATTTCAAAGCATTCGGTGAAGAACTTTCAGAGATTAGCGATTTTTTACAAACGAACACTTACATTTTTATTTATATCTATACCTATAAAACTCAATGTCTGTCTGTTCTCTATACCGTTCGTCCGATTCGATTCAAATTTTGCATACTTATGCTTTGGGACCCGGCGGATAACATAGGCAACATTTTCCCCCTGTTCTCTTACGCTTTCTCTTCCCCTGACATATTTTCGATGCGAATCTGAACCGTTTGACCGATCGGACTCAAAATTTGCACACTTATGCTTTGGGACCCGGCAGGTAACATAGGAAACATTTTCCCCCTGTTCTCTTACCCCTTCCCCTCCCCCTGACCTATTTTCGATGCGAATCTGAGCCGTTTGACCGATCGGACTCAAAATTTGGAAACTTATGCTTTGGAACCCGGCGGGTAACATAGGCAAAATTTTTCCCCTGTTCTCTTACCCATTCCCCTCCCCATGATATATTTTCGGTGCTAATGTGTACCGTTTGTCCAATCGTAATCAAAATTTGCAAAATTATTCTTTAGGACTCGGCATTTGACATTGGTGACATATCCCTTCCTATTCTTTTACCCTTTCCTCTTCCCCTGATATATTTTCGATGCAAATCTATACCGTTTCAATCGAACCTTCATTTACCCTCATAAATTTATTTTAAACTTAATCCTTAACCCGTGCAACGCCGGGTATGAACAGCTAGTAGATGATAATATATACATATATATAGACATACATGCATACAAATAAATATAGTATACTATGTAGCAAACCTCTCGGTTCTACTTAATTATTTGCTAGGTACACAGAAATATATTTATATCGGAAAAAATAATTAAAGGTAGCTGATTTACAGTATATTATAAATTATCTGGCGCGTATGAACGTGAAAAATATTATTATGAGTTAACTGTTTGAAAATATTGAAACGAAAATTCCCCAATTCGATTTCGGATAACAGGCAAATCAATGTTGAAAATTTTGAGCCCATCGAATTAGCACACCGCTGAGTAGTCGAGAGTCGAGAATCGACCCTCTGCATTAGCGGAGATTCCACGAAAATTCCTCGCGTGTGTGCCAGCAAATAAGTAACATCGGCTAAATTTATACGAATCAATTTATTGAATACAGACTAATATAATATTTCCCCCTTTCAATCTAACCCGCTAACAACGTGGAAACATTAAATCTAAAACCCCGCTCCAGAGGTAGAGCAAAAAATCCCTGCCCGCTATTTATTACGTGTTTAGCCCGTCTCCCGCCTATCTGGCCCGAAACAGAAATAGTTGCGATGCGACGAGATGTTTTTATTTCATATTCCGGAGCGGGCGGGAATGCTCCCAACTAAACAGGGTGTGGGTACCACGCGGGATGGATCCACCATCCTCCCTGGCTCCTGGACCATCCTCTTGGCTGTGCGGGGAACAGTTCGATGGATGTACAGCGTGCACAACACTAATAAGATTTGCTCTCAGAGAGTTGTAGACGGTTCTTTAATGAGCAACATTAATTAAAATTGCCAGACGAATGAAGTTTTGTTCTGACTCTTTACATTCTTTGAATGATCGTTGCATCAAGTACTAATTAAGTGTTGCGATTCGCTGCTAATTAAGTGTTTTGATTCTTAGCATTCGTTAAATGATTGTTACATTTTCAATTTGCGTTACAAATTAAAATAAATAATAAAGTTTTTAATGGAGTTTATATCTATTTGCTTGCATTTCGACGACAGTTTATTAACAAATACTAGTAGGTGTTTTATATCACAAACATATTTAGTTACATTTATATATAACGAATACTTGAATAACTTTATATAATATTATATTTGTGCTTGTTTGTATGCTTATTGGTGTGGGAGAGACCAAATATTGATGTGACACGTATTCCCTGTACGCAACTCTATTTTTAAAATAAATCTCAGGTGATCAGATCCCTATATATACTTGAAATATGATAAAAAAATTATAAATTATTATTTTTTAATACTCAGTCAAATACTGTAACTTTAAAATAGGTTATCTATAATATCTATTAAATAATAAAGTATTATTATACATGCATTTAGTGTAAATTTACCTTTATTTATTTTCTTCCTTTTCACCAGTTAGGACCGAGTCTTACCCCCACTTCTAATCCATCCTCCAACATTTAAACTTTTATTTTGACTATTTGATATTACGTAGCAAATTATTAATTTCATACACTTGTACAACCTGATTTTTAATTGTTCTGGATAAATTAGTACCTACCTAACAAATTGTTTTAGGTACTTAAATTCACCTTGATAGATGTGCTATATACAATGTTAGTAAATTTTTAATTTGACACTAATATATTATATTGTTTTTCAATTCGACAGTGATGAAAGAATTTTTATGTGCAGTATTTAAATTATGTTAATCCAAACAGCACTGTTGAGAATATATTATACGAGTACATAATATATACGAGAATATATTTAAATAAATAAATAAAATATGTAAATATAGGTACTTGAGTTTACATATGAGCGCGTTCATTTTTCTCTCTACCATTTGCAGATTTCCACACTGAACGACAGAGAGGCCGAGCTTCCAGCGCTCTCTTTCTTCTTTTACCAAGTGTCAAGCCTCGCTTCCACGCCTAAGTGGTGGGATCAGATCATCACTTTGTACCGTTGGTGTTGTCTTTGAAGATACATTTCTATTCGCAACAACTGTGACCAAAGCTCTATTAATTTTATTCTCCGCAGTTACCCTTCAATTAATAATATCTATCATATTTCAAACCTTGCACATACTCATTTGCTTTGAAGTGTTCTGAAATAATCTTTCGATAATATCACCTGTGTCTCTCCCGATTTCTTCTATAGTTCATACCCGCCTTACATGATCACCTGACATTTAAGAATGAAAAAAATATTAAATAATAAATAATCAACATGTTTCGGGACCAATGATCCTTTCATCACGATAAAAGAAATATCAAAAATGTGTCAAATTAAATATTATAATAAACTCAATCCTTTATTGTAAATAGTTACCTTTTAAATTTGTTTTCACATTAGTTCCTAATTGGTTTTTCTGGTTATTCAACTCCCATATATAATTATTTGGTTTTGTTTATGTTTATAGGTGGGTATAATTCGTTATATAAACGTTTTATATAATTCAAATATTTAAAGGAAAAAAGTAAAGTCAACAACAAAATCACAACACGTCAACTAAAACAGCTAACCACCAAGTAAAATAAAACAAAAAGCAAAAGTTTTTAACGTAAAAAAAAACAAATCTTTTAAAGGCAAATAAGTAAAAGATAACAAAACAATTAATCAAAATCTCTGGAGCATAAAATGGATAAATAAATTCTAGACCGTTAACCAGAGAGAGAAGCGGGATAGCCTGGAAGAATTCAAGATTTGAAAACTGAAAGAAGAGAGAATTACAAATTTTTAGGTTCTATGGAAAATTCAAGATGAACTGCATTATTGACACCATATTAAATTGGAGAGGGCAATAGAAAGGACTCATTTTTATACACTATAAATAACGCAGAAATTTAATTGAAGGAGAACAACAGAGTTAGGTGAATGCTCGCCCCTGTAGACAACCTTTAGTCGAATCCTGTACAGACGCATGGCAAATATCGCGCAGAGTTGGTAAATATGAAGTATGGATAAATACACAAGACTACAATAATAAAAATGGCTAAACACCTTGCATATTGAGAAACGTTTCCATGTACGAAACTGAAAAAAATCGTATAATATTTATTTTACCCGGCTACTTGTCAATAAGAGATCAGTCGAAAGGAAATTAATTCGCGTTTCACTAGCTGCTTCTTGCTACAATTTTTTTTCCGTCTGCAAACTACCTATTGTTTGGCGGCTTTTATATTTTGTTTCTGAATATGTTTCTGGAGACTTTCTGGTACTCGATTCCTAGAGCTTCGGTTAAAAACGTCTCCGAAGCAAAACGAAGCAAATCATGCATTCACGACAACGTCCCGGAGATAATGTGGACAAAAACTATGCGCACAAAAACATTTCGATTCCTCTGCCCCAGCACAGGGTTGCTAGTAAAACATTACAAATACTTTAACGGATTTTCAATTTAATTTATCGCAAAATCTTAATCGTACAGCGGAAAATCTGTTTGAGCGAAGCAGAAAAAACACCACAAAAACAAAAAAATCCGTCTGCAGTTTCCAGATCAACGCGACTATTTTCAGCTGGCTACATCATTTCCATAGTCCATTTCCATAATGATATATTCAATACATTATTAAAAAGCAAGGTTATTTAAAGTATATTATTTGTTTTATATTTTAAAACGAAAAATAGATTTCGTAGAAATAGTGTTTTTAAGGAACTCATGGCGAAAATTTATTTGAATAAGAGTAAACTGCGACGAGGTTTGAATAAATAATTCTTGATGACTTGATTTTTTCAGGTTTATTTTTTCTTACAGGCATCAATTAATTTTCAGCACTTTTAAGTGATGTATAAACTAATAAATACAAGAAACCAAGCAAAGGCAGGTAGTAAAACTTGTGATAGTATAAAACATTTGTAAAAAATATTACCAAAACATGAAAATTCTGTAAAAAGTTGCCATCTTGTTACATGTATTATGAATATTATAAAATAATAATTTAGATGTGACAGAAAAAAATCCAGTTACATACAAAAATAGATTCATCAACTAGTCAGCAAACGGAATGCAAAATTCCTATTTTTCTGCTACTATAATAATACTTACAAATTTCGTTTCATTTGATGAAGTAATTATGATTTATGATGTTTTAAGTATTGACAGTAAAAATCGATCTGTATTAAGTACCTAAATACTTGTATCTTAAAGTGTTTTGAAATTCGATAAAATGATGTCTTTTTAATAAATATTTATATCGCTAGAAATTATTCACAATAAAAATCCATATTCAGTAATATTTTTGGAATATTTTAAAACTGTGTCATAAAGATCTATATAGAATTTAATAATTAAAGACTAATACTTATACTATTTACGGAGGAATTTATCTAATGATATCATATTTTTCCACTCAAAAACATAACATTGTTCAGCTGGCCAGTGATAAGACAGTCTCCTAGTGGTTACGAGATAGGGGTTCAAGCCTCATCACGACAATTTTCATAGCACAAGACTAGGCTGAAAATAGTAAGAATGTTTATGTGAAATATAATCCATGTACGCATCTCTATAACAGAATGTTTATTATTCATTTTCAAAAGTAAATACAGATTTTAATGACTGAATGTTATGTAAACTTAGTGTTTTTATGTAGCTGATTCCTCAAATATGTTCATCAACGGAATATTCATTATATTTGATTTATTAAGGCGCGCATTTAGAAACGACCTAAGCTTCATTAAGCAGCTGTGAACTAAGATCACGTTCATATTTTTTGTGAGCCTAATACTTAAATCACAGATAGCGTATTTCAAAGGAACAGTCGCGGACTCACCACGGGCGGTGGGGCTCTTTTATTTAACGGGCTCATGTATAATTAAATTAATATTATGCTGATTGAATCGTTATATACCCCTTATCGATCAAATTAATAAATCAGAGAAAATTTCGAGAATCTAACTCCAATATCAAACATTTAAAAATATCAATTTCATTATTCATGGATTTGGCGTTTACTAAATAATATTAACTTTGTTATAATATAAAAATTATTAAACTCAGATAGAGATAACAAAGTTAATATTATTTAATATCTATGATAATCTTTCATCATATCATTTTTATTTAGTACCTACATTAAGGATTACTATCTTCATTATTGGCCGAATAATTTTTATATAGTTTTTTGTTTGGCTTAAATCTATTTTACATAGAAAGTTTGAAATTCAATGCGATTTTCAATCGAATATTAAATAAACTATGAGGGATTTTAATAATTGTAATATGCCGCATTGGATTCATATATTTTGTGCAATTATTCGAATAATTTGATGAATATCAAAACTACATAAAGAACTAAACAATTAATTTTAAAGCCATTAATTTCAGCAATTCCTTACTACTCCGTAACTTTATTTAGGTACACTCGAAACGAGGGTATTGGAGAGTCAACTAGCTAATAGAAAAATTCAAATCGATGTAATAACTATATTAATAATAATAATAATGTACGCATCGACTTTATATACTTTACTCCTACGAATCTCATATTTGCATGCAGAATAAACTTCACGTAAATAATTTATCTGAGACGCATCCACTATTTTGCTAGCATTTTTTGGATATTCCTCGGAGATGCTGGTACCTAGTAACCAAAAACAAGGCCCGAGAGGAAGAGGTCAATGTATGTAATACGTTGCCCATGGAAAGGGTACAGAGTTAGTCATTAAAGTAATTTTCAAGAAGCCTTCAATATTTTCACTAACAGAATATTTTAAGTTTTTCAATCTATTGTTAAATATTAATCAAATGTCAGCCGGTGCCCAGGTTCAGGACTAGAATAGCCCAGCACCACTTCGTATATTGGCAGGTTTAATTTTTCAATCCAGTTCAGGGAAATTAAAAGAGGAAATAGAAATCCTGTATATATAGTTGCCATCCTTATGCGTTGTGAATTGTTAGTTTTGTAAGTGAAACTGTTCTGTAATATGTAATACAATATCATAAAGATAATAATGCCTTCCAATTTAAAAACGAGAAATGTTTTCTCACCTAAATTGTGAACGCGTTATTGTTCATAATCTTTTGTAATTTGTAGTATTTGATGTTCAATTTACATACTTATAATGTACAATATAAAAAAGCTGTGAACTGTCAGTGATTAATGAACTGACCAGATGAAAGACGCTACTGTTTATCAGACTGAAATGCCTACCCGATCTTCGGGTTGCAGAAAAAGGTGGAAGAAAATTATGAATTATAAATTATTAGGATATCAGCATCCCACAGGAAGGCACAAAACTCATTACTCAGAAGTAAAGAAAAAAACTCTGTCTATCTAATGCAAGAGTCCTTATAATTATTTTTCTCAACCCTTTAATTGACATATTAATAACAAAATCAAAAATTATCTTAAGTACTTATTTTATATATGTTGTTTATTTAATAAGCTCGTAGTCGTTTGTCGAAATAATAAAAATGTAAAGCTTCAATAAACTTATTTCTTAAAAGTAAAAAAAAAGGAATGTGAAATTACTTCGAATAACACAATTATTATATTTTTCACGCGAAATATTATTTTAAATGCCATATTACCCAGTCTGGTCCTGCAGGGTGACCATTATAAATTGAAGAAACGCGGCTCTCGGTAAATCTGAGCGCTTAACCGATTGCCTGAGTGTATTTTTAACGTTTTGGGCGGTAGAATTTACTAATGGGGATGCTGAATTCTACCCCGTGCCGCGTGTTTCACATTTCTGTCACAAACCGTCACTTTTTAAATCCAAGGAACTCGCAGTGGTGATGATGATACACAAAGATTATCACCGTCTGTAATTTCACACCCAATCAGATCGATACACGTTTTAATTTAATCTTACATTATTATTCTTAATAAATGTTACAATTGGTCTCGTTAAGTATAAGTACAAAGAATAATATTTTACGTAATGTAAACGTTTGAAAGTTTTTTGTACTTACTTATGTATGCTTCAAACAATTTAAAATGAAAATAGACAGAAATGTACATCAAGTATTATGGAAACTGTGCCAACACACACAAATATCATGAATAAAATAGTCTTACTATACGTCAGTAGTGCAACACGAACAATAGAAGTTCTAGCAAACGTCAAACGTCGATGCGATGGTTCTTTCAAGGACTTACACATGTAGAGCATGACCGCCATAAGAAGGCGGCTGAAATATCGGCCACGCGCAGCTATTCGTCAAACTTCGGGCGGAATCAAGCTATCCGTATATTGTATTAAGTCACGCCCTTTCTCCAAATGCGTTTGTGCGCAGATAAGTGCAATCCCATTTCTACATTTATACAATACTTTCACATTTTTAGTTACCAAAACCATTTTCATTTATCTTAGATCGTGGACAATCTCACTAGAATACTTATTTGTTCCAAAATCGAGGCATCAGTATAGAATATTCGCCAATTCTCCTTCATCACCGCAATTTTAACGTTCAACTACCTTCATACTACCAAAACATACAGATATGAACTAACGTAAATTTGTTGGTATATATAAGGTCTGGTTCTAATATATTTGACTTTTTCAAAAAAATAACTATTAACTTTTAAATTTTGAAATAATTATGAAAAGGTTTTTCTAAATATTCTCAATAAATAATATAATGTCCTACTAAATACAAAAATACGTTTTTACTTGAAGAGATTCGTTTTCGAAAGATTAAAAAACAAATTCTTGTAAAAAATACTTTTTCGTTTACTAGAGGATTCAATTATGCAAGAATAAATACTTTAATTGTATTATAAATGTATCCTAAATTACCCGATGCGGGACACACTTTCGCTGGTCCCTATCCCTTCGCCTAATGAAGAGGTTTAGTTCAACTCTGCAAAATTTTATACTCTGTGGTATTTATTAGGCACCTATTGCCCATTAATTTTCTATGTTTGTACATATGTGTATATTTCCGTATGTATGAATGTTCCTATAGATTGTGAATGAAGTGAAAAATGCGAATTGGTGAAAACAAATTGGCGAAAATAGAAATGACTTGAAGACATGGACCTTGTTAAACTAGCGTACGAAAAAAATTGCATGAAAATGTACGGGAAATTATTACAGATACATAACGTATAAACACATTTTCGAAACATAATTTTGCCTTGACACAACGTTGCAGGTAGGTATATAAAAATAATGGAACAAACAAAAAACCGCGTCACTTATTCAAGAAAAGAACAGTGTTAGTTAGCATGTTAGTTCCGAAAGGTAAATTAACAAGTGCACGTCACAGAACGAAACACGAAGTCTCATTTAAAAATACTCAACAAGCAAATGACTGAATCTGTTACTCATTTTCTACAATTAGAACCGTATTAGTTGAGCTACTGCCGACGCTCCGCGAGATTTCGCAATCACCCGTGCAGCATCGTGGCACCCGACAAGAAAGTACATTATTTGTCGTACGACCCTCCAGTAAAACACTTTGCCTTTTTACAAATTCATCGTATTTTATTTGATTCATATTTTCGTGTAGACTATCAGATTTAAGGGCGTCCGACGTTTCAGTAGTAAAAACACGGTCCTTCTTCAAGAAGCCGAATATTTATTCCCCCGGGATTCGAAACGCGCCTCACAAAACTGTCTCATTAGAGAATTCCTCACGTGGGCGTTGTTTTTTGTTTGACTACGTGCGGACTTCATCATGGTCCAAAACACTGCCTACCCGCCGTGTACTTCGGTAGACGGTGCTAATTTACACATACACATACACATACCCTGCATCTGTACATTAACGCATGTTAATAATAATATTTTCATTGAAATATCATAACCAACATGATTGCTTGCACCTGATTATTAAAAATTTAAGCAAATAATTTATGGTGATTCAAGTTTTCAAGTTTTTTATTGACCAGATGACAAGACGCTAGTAGCATTTCTCGATCCCGACAGCGTGTGTTTTATCTGGCTATCTTACAGATAATGAGGGCAAATCCACCGTTTATCCAGTAGCGTTTTATATCAAAAGTTCCTATATCGATCCTGCTCATTCTCCACCTGGTTGCCATTTTTTAATGCTAAATGCAGCCGTGCGACTCGGTGTCGTAAAAAAACGGAGCGAACGGCTGCCATCCAAAAATTTACCACCATTCTCCCGGCGGTTTACTTCTTTATTTACTGAATACAACAATTAAACTCTAAGATAATAAAACCAATTGTAAATGGAGCAAAAGCAACGATTTATAAACACAAATTATAAAAAATAATTACAAAAACAACAGTGTCAAACAATACATGCCTCACGGTGGTGGAGCAAACAAACCGGAACAGCAAAGAGAAACGGAAGAGACCACTCCCTTAAGGGATAAATTGAAGATAGCAAAAAATAAACATGTGACTTATGCACATGCACAAAAACAAAATCACTAATCCTTTACCTTCGATTAGTTGTTGAAACCCCCGAGGATCTCCCACCTGAAGACCCACACCCGTACGAAAGCCCTAATCAGTTCAAGGTTCCTATCATAACTTAGCAGATCGGAGTTCCGGAGGACAGGAGATCTTACAGATAAGCGAGGTCTTGGATTCTGTTAAATACACGAAATTCATTGTTGTACTACACCCATATTCTATTAGTTACGTGTAACGCGTTCCTAGCCCATATTTCTATGTACTAAGTGAATTTTTTGTATTTGTTTTATAAATTTTGGTGTCTTCTTCTTCCGTAGACTTCCGCATCGCTGAGGATCGTGATCTCCGGGTCCTTGTCTATGGGATCGGCTCTTGTGCATGGATTGGAGATCGGATATTGTCTATGGGTTGGATATCGGCTGTTGTGTATGGGTTGGAGATGGGCTATTGTGTATGGGTTGGATATCGGATATTGTCTATGGGTTGGAGATGGACTTTTGTGTATGGGTTGGAGATGGGCCATTGCGTATGGGTTGGATATCGGATATTGTCTATGGGTTGGAGATCCGCCGCTTCCTCTCTGGCTTTTCACACTTCCAGCCCCCACCAGCTTAGCCAGGTGCTTCATTTTTTTTTTTTTTTTTTTTACATAAGATAAAACATAAGATAAATTACACATTTTTTTTGTTTTGTTTAATTTGTGGATTATGCCACTCTACTAGGCTACGCCTGTCCCAGAGTGGCGTTATAGAACACAATTATAATATTTTTTCGAGTTCGTCAGTAGTATTTATTTTCATAAGGTAGTTATTATGTATCTACAGAGTATCAAGTGGAATGTTAGTGAAAGTTGAGTTAGTCATAAGTCCAAGTGTAAATATGTGTAGAATAATTGTTTAATGTAAAAAGGGTTAAAGTTTTGTTTAAGGTTATTTTTTATTTTCCTTAATTAATTAATTTATTTATATAGGTATATATTTTTATTTGAAGACATTATTATACAATTACAGTAAGTAAATTTTCAGTTGCTCTTCTACCTTTGGAAGTAAGCCAGTTGTTTGCTAAAGCTTTTATTTTATTAATTGAGTATATTCTGATTTCCGGGAAGTCTGTTTTAAATATGTTAAATATTTTAGGCCCTATGTATGAGTAATTTTTCCGTCCGTGTGTTGTCTTAGTTTTTGGTATTTCGTCAAGGTTTCGTAATGCTTGTCTAGTATTATGTGAATGCGAGTTACTGGTTGCTGTTAGGTGGTTTGTGTTTTTGATGTAGAAGATGAGGGTAGACTTAACGAACAGCTGTCTAACGTCCAGTACATTAAATTCTCTGAATAGTCTATCTGATTGGTATGTAAATGGTTTCTTATTAATGATTCGGAGCAAGGTTTTTTGTGCCGTTATAGCTGGTTTTAATGTGGTTTTTGCGACGTAATTTATTTAAAAAATCAGAGGATGCGCCTTAAACAGACCGTGGATAATTTTTTCAAAATCTTAAAAGTCAAACATTCAAGAGATTGACTTGCATTGGCGTCCAACGCTGTCCACTCATTTTTAGCACCACATTTCAAAGGCGTCAAGTTTCTTTCGTTCACTTGCTTTATGATCAGAGTAGAAACTATTTTTAAAAGATCTATTTTTTTCAAATTGATGCAGCTTTTACATGTAGATATTTTTTTTATTTTAAACCCGTCTTTTATCTCTCAATAAAATATTTGGTTTGGAATTTATAATAAAAACTCTTTATTATTATAAAACATATAATTTGCATAGTACATACATACTGTATATTGAAGTAGCAATATATAGTACCTATACAGTAGCATTATATCACCCATCAAAAATGACGCACTTTTACAACTTATTTCAGTCGCGAGTTAAGGCTGTGAGAATAGCATTAATGACGGAAATTATTACAAAGATAATTATGGAACATTTATTCGTTTTGTAACGGAAATTCAATGTTCAATTTATTCAATGTTTATTCAATGTTACAAAGTTTACAAAGTTTACAAAATTATTACAAAGATAATTATGGATCATTTATTCGTTTTTTAACCTCATTATTTTATTCGTTATTATTTGCGCCATCTGGTAGCGTTAGTGAAGAGCACATTGTTGCATAGAGAATTTTGCCTTTTTCTTGCTTTTTATTCCTTTTACCTATAAACTAACGTTGTTATACAAAAAAATATGTATTTACTGGCGGTACATCCGTGAAAAATCACGGAACATAGTAATAATTAATAACGACCTTGCGCGTAACCTGAGCCGCCCGCTGATTGCGTGTATATTTTTTATTTATTATTATTTTACACTCTAATTATCTAAAGTTGTAATTCCAGCTAATTACGGATTTTACGGACCGACAGACAACCAAATTAACATAATTACATTTGTTACATTTCGTAACCTTATCATTATTGGCGCCGTCTGGCAACGTTGTGGTAGTTAGTGACGGACATTTTTACATAGATAATTATGTATTTTTGTTGTATTTTATATCTCTTCATTACTTGCGCCATCTGACAACGTCGATGACGGATCGTTGCGTAGTGAATATTGTATTTTGATCAATTTTACAAAATACACAGTTACAAAAAAACATGAAATTGGCAATGAAACAAATAATGTATTTGTATCGTGTGGTGTCGCACGATACCCCCCGCTGCTTTCAGTATCATCACGGTGCGTCCGCATGAATCTCTTGCACAGTATTTTCTTAAATAAATAAATATTCCAGAGTGGAAGCTACAGGTTTGCATTGAAGCATATTACATAGCTGACTGTATATTATTATTCTAGGAGACTCTTTTATATGGAGTGCAGCTGCAAAGGTCAACGCGTACAGTTAGTTACTCCCCGGAGCACACTAACCCCAGCGTACCGTGGTACAAAACTCACTTTACTATAAAGAATTGACTATTGTTAAACATTTTAAATGAGATTTTTTTATCTGTTTGTTAAATACTTGTTTACACACTATTGCAATAGCAGATTTTTTGACTAACTAATTAACTAACTATCACGCTGTTTCACTGCAGGGGTAGGCAGAGATGATAAAATTCCATATTGCTTCGGCTACATTCATACATCTTCTCATACATGCTCTGCGGTTTTTGAGGCTTTTAACAGGGGCCATACTCCAATACTTGTAGAATCTGATCATGATAGGTCTTCCACACACTCGCCCCATATATTTTCTTAGCCATCCTTTCCTCGCTCGTACGTTTTACATGACCAAACCATCTCAGCACTCCTTTCATTATTCTATATACCACACTACAGCAGCATTACATTCACTTATAATTTGTTCATTCCTCACTCTACTTAAATGGTTCCGTAGATTTTTACTACTGCATGACAAAGAAAGGGCTAAATACAATAAATACGATTCAGTGGAAAATACTATCCAGGTAAAAATTTGTCAATGGATGGTTAGATTTCCGAAACAAAAACAAAAAAACGATTCGCAGCTATTTATAATGTACATAATAATCATTGACTCATCTCTTAACGAAATAAAACGTCGGATCAAAATCTGTCTCGTCTTTAACCATGTATAAGTGAGATATATTCGATCTCTTTAAGTAAACAAAAATATATATTCACACATTCCGTCCACGTTTATATGATTTACCATAAGTGTAATATAACCACGCGAGACTTGTATGGTAACTTGCACCAAACAATTCCATATAATATTCCAGTTCTTTATATTCCTATTAAACCATTATTATATAAATTATAATGCTTACTTTTTCACTCAACTTATGCCGAGTGCTTATTTTTTAAAAAACTAAAGGGTAATTATTTTAATATTTAAATTGATATTTCTTCATAAATTACACATGTTTTCTTCCGTCTTTGAATTTTGAATGCTGCAAAGTAGACCTCTTTCATTTAAGAAAGAAAATCGAATTTGTGTGTGTAAGCCGTGCGAATGAAGCAAATTGTTTCTTTGTGTTGGTGTTTATACCGGATCACGCCAACACAATGAAACAATGTGCGTCATACGCATGGTTTACATAAAAATTCTATAGTTTTTCTTAATGAAATTTAGTATACCGATCATTCTTTAAATTTTTATTTTTTGTAGAATTAGATGAACACATTAATAGATATAACAATAAAGATTCTACCTCTCTAAGGAAATAGAAGTACTCGTGCTTAAAAAGGGAAAAATCTACATACCTACTTACATATTTATTGCAATGCCGTTCAAAAATGTTGTTCAAAACAATCAATTTGTGATTTAATTCAAGCAACGAAATTCCTACAGGCCTCAAGATTAATGTCAGACCATTGTACGTCTAATTTGATACTTACTGATGACAGCATATAATATCTTTATTCGATGATTTACATCGTTTCAGAATGTTTAACGATTATCATATTTACAAAACTTATCGTAATGAAATAATGTTTTCCAAATAACATGTATTTGTTTATACATCGTAGTCAGGTATTTATTTAGCTGTAAATTTGTATTATAAAATCTGAAATTTCTCATTCGTGCACGGAAAGTAACTAAAATCTTTGTTTTGGGTTCGAAAATCTATCCAAATTTCTAAAAATACAGATATTCTACGGGTATGTTATTTCCTTATCCTGACTACCGGAAGTGAGTTGCCCTTTGGAAGCTGCAGAGGTTAAAAGAGGGCTCGCTCAGCGTCAGTAAAGCATTCCCTCCATTTATCTTAAATTGCTCAAATTCCACGAGCAATGTTTATTTTAGAACAGAGATTTCTTTGATACATATTTAGATTTGGGTGACAAGCACATAAATAGATTTGGAGAGTGATTATCACATTTCTCTCCCTCCTCTTCCCGTCTTCCCGGCAGATAAACCGCGGCGTGGAGAAACCAAAAGACGCACCAAGATAAATGAAAACATAATAAATTTGAATGAAATGAAATATTTTAAGTAACTTTCGGTATTCATAAATGTGTTTGTAATGGTCTAATTGTTTTGCAGCTTATGAAAATCGGCGCGCTTGACATACGCGTAATACTGAATAGTATTGAAAAATACTTTAAACGGCGAAGCTTTGTGAATGTTCGGGTAAATCTTTTTTGATAATGTAATAGCCACATATCGACTATACATATACCAACAGAGCATAACGGTGGCAAAATTTGAGTATGATATATAACATCTAAAATTGAATAGTTAACGTAAGATATTCAAATGATCTCATTTTTTTTTGTTATCGGAAACCACGAAAGTATAAAAGGATTTAAAAAATTAAAAATAATAATTTTAAGGCGTATTCGAGTGTATATTTTAATAATTCGTAATAATATCATATACATTAAAAAGAATATTGCTTAATGTTTCACTTTTAAAAATATAGAAGTATCATTACTAGCTGCAAAATCTATATATAATATGTTATGGGGAGGACCATAAATGTCTCTAGCATAGTCCATTCGATTATATTAAAGAAACTGATTTAGAAGATAGAACACACATATAGATATATGTATCTACATATATATATGTATCTATATATATATATATATATATATATATATATATATATATATGTTTTGCTTGAGGTTTCCGCGAGCGTTATTGTATGTAACAAAAGGAACTTCTGGACTCCCTCGCGTTTTCTGTAAATGGTCTCCGTGAGAAGACCAAGGCCGACGTTTCGACACGGTATCACGTGCCATTGTCAAGGCTAAAAGGGCCTCAAAAGTTACGGACTAGCCGTACTTGTTCGCGGGTGACATGAAAGTCTCCCACCAATAAGGCTGTCATACTTCGAGTTCAGTTCAGTGTAACTAAATCGTCGCCATGTTTCATGTGTCAGTTGCGAGCGAAACAGAGATGGCGTTAGTTTAGCCCTATAAAACTTCTATATAGGAATTATTGTTTGTATATATTTGAGATTTTATTTTTATTTACGTACACCAGTAGTTTCTGCAATTGGTGTAGTAAGTATTGATACGGTGAGCATTGAATACATTAAAGTAATCCCTTTAACAATTGGTACATAGACTATGGTGCTCTCTATAGTTGATAATATATAATATAACTTTAAAGTATAACTTATAAAAAGTCCCATAAAAAATATATCCTAGATAATAGAAAGGATAATCAGTAACAATGATTTCATGACAACGGATTGGGCCAACGAAGGTTATCAAAAATTAAAACCGCACATTTCAGGGAAAAATGACAATGTTGCTCGATAAAAAGAAAGCATTTTCAAAAATTTAATTTTAAAAATAATATTGATACCACAATAATTATTGGTGGATGTAATGAAGCCCAAAACCAAAGCAAATCTTTGGAGGATTCCACTGCAGGGAAATTCCTGCGCTGTGTAGGAATTCAGATGTGGATCCTAAGAGGTAGGTAAGCGAACAACATTCCGTTCCTTGAATTTCTCCTTGCAACCTTACCGCATTACCTGAAATACTCCCGAATTAAGGCCAGTTAGCAATAGACGCGACTGCCTGGCGTACAAATAATTGACTCCGATTAATTTATGCTTTTGATACAGGAATCTCTATTATTTGCTACTACCAAGATGTTTAACTAATTCAATTAATATGTTCATCTCCCTTTATATTTGGAGCGTCCGTTTTATCGATTATTCACAGCCACACGGAAAAGTTGAAATGCACTGTTTGCTAACATACTTACTAAAGCACTGTTTTAAATTTATCAGCACATACTATTTTTCATTAGACTTATTTATATTAATGATTCTCGATATCGCATAGAAATTGTAATTTTCTAGGTTTTTTTTCAGCATGTATCCAAATCATGACTTCCCCATTTCGTACTCTATGTCTTTTCTTCTTACACTAATTCATTTCTTACTCTACTCTACCCATTGACCATATCACCAGCGAATCAAAGTTATTCTATGAGTTACTGATTTTAGCATTATTATTTTAGTAAAAATAGTGTTTCCAGTAATATAATAAAAATGATAAATAGCGTCATAACCTTCACACCCATAATTTAAATTTTCTTGCTAGTATTTATTTATTTATTTAATACACAGTACAATGCACTATTAAAATAAACGATGTGTATAAAAATGTACAAATACAGATACAGATTGATAGGTAATACTAAAAAAAAGGAGATAAGCTATAATTCTATCAAAAACAACTCGTAATAAAGTGATATATAAAGAAAAACAAAACATTAAGCGAATGACATAAAGTATAACAAAATTACATCAAAATGAAATAATTGTTATCAAATCAAATATGAAACTCAAGAATCAATAAAACTACAACAAATTAAAATAATAGTAATTAGTAAATTAAGTCTGAAATTCAAGAAGCAACAAAATGAAATAATTGTAAACAAATCAAATCTGAAACTCAAGAAGCAATAAAAATGACAACAAAATAAAATGAAATATGAAATTCAAAAAGCGAAAACAAAAGATAGACATGACATCAATAATTATAAACGACCGAATTCGTCCAAAAGAGCTTTCTTGTAGGTGGCTAGTGTTTCCGAAAAAACATCCGATAGGTAGCCATACTCGTTTCCTAATCTATGGAGCCTTCTAATAGGTGAGCTATAAAGATGATTTACACTAACATTGTCACAATGAAATTATACACTTTGTCTAGTGCTCCTGGAAGGGATGTGATAAAAAATTAGCTGCGTTAGTTCTGAACTGCTGTAATATTAATTACGATTTTATACAGTAATACGATGTCAGCAATTTTCCTTCTATCGGATAACCTATTTAGTTTAATTAGAGACAATAGAAAATTATAATTTATATCCACTATTGGTATATGTAATTTAAAATTAAAAACTCTCAAAAATTTGTGCTGCACTCGTTCATTCAATATTATTGGAGTGAACAGTATAATGTGGAGACCATACATAAGAATAAGTTTCTAATTGAGTTCGTACTAGAGACGTATATAATAATTTAATGGAATTTATAGTAGTTTGTATGCCTCAAAATAAATCCTAGTATCTTCAACGCATTATTAGTGATGTTGTTAATATGTCGAATAAATGTTAGTTTCTCATCAAATATTTTTTTTTTTTTTTTTTTTTTTTTTATTTATTTAA